>JAECUM010021260.1:0-21687 GCA_016617855.1 Megalonaias nervosa | reverse complement strand
TCTAGCTGACATAGACTTTGTGATATTATAGTCCTTTGCTCCTGTTTACCATCAAATCAAGCTGAATTCACTATTTTGGGGGTTAGCTATTAGCTTAAAATACAAACACAAGAACACATAGTACACTATAACATGCTATTAAACATGCATTTGAATAATAACACATCATTCATAGTTACTGGTGGAATAATGGTTCCCACAGTTCCCAAATCAATATAAATGCTTCTTTCTTTTCAGATTTTCTTTAATAAAATCTTTCAACCCATCTGATCTAGGTGTACCCTCTTTCATTTTACATATATAAATGTAGTATTTGGCTGAAGAAAACAAAACTAAAGAGCTTGTTCATGTATTCCATCTCTACTTGTATTTCCCAACAACAGTTTTTGCTCTTAGCACAATATCTATGTTCACTTTATTCCGAATAAAGTGCGACACACAATTCCACAGCCGATTATCAAATTACAGCCCCCAAACAAATACAGTATCGTTTCTTGGGTATTTTTACAAAAAGTAAATTTATCAGTATCGGACAATTTTATTTTATTCAGAAATGAATTCATTAGTAACGTTCTATGGGTAACACTAAAATGAAACCATTGTAATTTTGAGTTTCTTTTTATTTTAAAAACTTTAGCATATATGTCAGACCATATATCCATATTCAAAATGAAAATTTCATTCTATTTATTTTCACTAGTTGGTTTAACGTCCTTTTGCAAACGTGATTTGTGTTATGTATATTTAATTTAATTGTTAGGTTTTTTTCATTACATGCTATTGTATTGTAACATTGTATGTTGGACTTAACCTTGTCCAAATTGAGTTCATTTGTGCTTGACCTGATTGACTTTTCTTCATTTTATTCATTGTAAACAACTAATACAAAGCTAAATTATTCTCTATGTCTATGGGCTTAATATCAGGATCTTTATTAATAGAAGAAGTAAATAAAATGTTTATTTAAGTCAGGGTTTTGGACTTTCCTAAGTCAATTTTACAGATTATGGTTTTGATTTTGTAAACATCGGCATCATTCTAGAAGGTTATTTTCCATTAGGTAATGGCTTTTTTTAGAAAATGCAAATTTTGACCCGAGGTCAAGTAGAGAACTATATAATCTTGTAATTGTGAGGACTTGGTCATTCGTGCTTTAAAGTCTAGCATTTTTAAGTTACATTATGTTGTGTCCAGTTGGGATAAATTTTATTTCTTCAAATTATTGAATTCAGGTGAATATTTTCTCTGGAAATACAAACGTGCTCTGATAAACTTCTTGGATAGAGACATTCACTGGAATTTATAGTATATTCAAACCTGGAATTATATTTCTGTGATTCAACAAAAGACTGTTCACGCATCAACACTTTAATGGCTACCACCGACACGTCATCGACTTCAGTTTCGGGATTTTGTATAGACTTTTACTGAATTTTATTCAGGACTTTGCATTACTAGGGCTTGTGTTTGTAATTCTTGGATTATTTTGGGATTTAATTCTCAATACCGTAAGATGTTTTATTTTCTTTCACTTTGTATTCTAGGGAAATAAATGCATTTGTTTAAATTTTACAAAGCTTGTTGTCTTTCACTCTTTTCTGTTACTTATTTTAAGAGTATAGACTCGTAACATTTGCAATAGCCTTTACATCTTTCATTGTTAGTTTCCAAAGAGAGTATTGTGTTATTTTGGATAAGTTCATCACATTTTCATCTCCAAATAAGAACATGTACTTAATCTTGCATATTTCATATACAAATAAATTGACCAATTCTCCGTGATGTAGTAGAACGTTATGAATCCATGTTATTTTCAAAGCTAATATAAATGTATCAATATGTATCATCGACAAGCCACATTTTAGCAAAGTTTGAATCATAACCTCTATTTTAACTTTGTCCACTTTTGATTTCCATCTAAAGGTGAAAAATTATTCGTTTAATTCCCTGATAAAAGTTTGTGGAGGAGATGGTAATGAGATGAACAGATGATTAAGCTTTTGAATAATTAAATTTTTCAAAACTATTATTTTTCCAATTAGGTTTACGACCGTGTTTTGCATGAAATGATCATACCATTTTAATGCGAATTCAGAAGAAAATGATGACCAGATTCCATATTGCCTCATACGACAAGAGAAGTTATTTAGCCCAAGTTCACACTGGCGATTTTAAAGATGAAACATGTGATCCTGAGACAATACACGCGGTCTCCACGTGCTTGAGAGAGTCAACAGAAGTCAAGAAAGTTACATTGCTTCCAAAGATTATTTTCACACACAAGAGACAGAGCAAGGGAGTTCCAGAAAATTTCGAACCAAGGTTTACGCTTACACTGCTAAATGTCAGTCATTTTTCTATACATTTCATACGATGTTGTTCTTGTTTGTCGACGTTCTGTTATACGTAAATTTTTTGATCCCACACAGAAAAACTCAAAATTGTTTCTTAGAGATGTTCATCGGGACTAACTCCTAAACGAAAATCCTTGCTGCTTGAAGGATAAGAGCCAGATCAATATAAACGCATATATTTTTATGTCGTAGTAAACAACATAGTTTCCTAAAGGTTCCATTTTACCATAAAGCTAGCATAATTTTTTGTTACAGATCTGACATAATGTAGGAAATAGTTTTTTCTATAAACTGACTTACTCAGTTTCGTAATTTGTGGAGTGAAAACCTGCCTCTGACTACCGCGGAATTTCATTTTTATCAAAAGGAATTTTATTTAAAAAATTAGTTATTAATAACTTATCATAATGACAGTAGCATGATGGACACACGGACACGTTGTAGGTTTATCGTGTAGTGTGGTGTCAGGCAGATGTTATCAGTCTTTTGCTACAAACATTTATTTCTTTACGTTTAGAAATCTATTCATGGAAAGACAGAAGGGGGGATAAATTATTGTTTACATTAAAATACATAGGGGAATTCCTATGCAAACAAAACGCCACCTATCGGAAAAACTGTAAAGTACCTAAGCTTTTAATCTTTTTGACATAAGCCTATCATGGGAGATGTAAGTGAAAAAGAACAATTTTGTCTATAAGTTATGATCTCGTAGTCTAAATTTATTCAAGAACAAATAATAATATATAGAGAAATTTTTACTGGTAAATATTCCAGATAAATATCATTTCTTTATTGTTTGACTATTCACGGGTCATTTTTAAGACATAGAAATTAAGCTACATTGCAGCATGGTTAGTGGTCCAAGTATTGGGAGACTGTAGGTGGAGAAAAATATAAAAAAGGCATATGCGAAAAGTCTAGTCCACAGTTTCAGGTAATGTATGAGAATTTTGGACCACTAGTTAGTATAAAATCAGTTGTTTTTTGCTCAAACAATTAACTTCGCTTTATTTCATCATCAGTCGAACAAAAGTAATTTGTTTCGATCACACGCTTGATAAATTCGGTTTTGCGGATTGTGGATTTTGTAGTTTAAGAAAAACAGAATTAGTCAAACGAGTGATCGAAACAAATTTTAGTAGGGTAGTCATATTTAATCGCAGATCAGCGTTTATTTTCAAAACTTAATCTTATTTTTAGCACAAAGTTTTTAGTCCAATTTGGTCAAATGCTGGTAATCATCGTAAGTATGAGTCATTTAAAGTCTTTCTAATTTTGGCACGGGAAGCCTTGTTTTGAAGTGGGTCTGCATATTTTGTAAAAATTATACGAAATTCATATTTCTACCAAGCTTTTGTAGCCACATTTAATTTAACTCATATTTATTTCTTGTAAACTGCTGAAACGGTCTTGACGAACTTTCAAGAAAATATTCCTCTTTACCCTCTTTTAGCAAAGATTTTCGTCTTAACAGTTTTCCTACCAGCCGTTTTGTTTCCGTAGCAACTAGGTTTGGAATGCATATTTTTACATTCGTAAGAAAAGAAATGACCCAGATTTGATAACACATTGCAGAACTGTTCCTTTGGATATTTGTTACCTAAACAATTAGCTTTCGTAGCAGTCATGTAACTTCCATAGCAACCTGCTGACAAATTTATTTTCAACATCTCAAATCCACCAGGTCATTTCCGCTTTAAATTTATACAAATGTTCTAGTGACATGTTTTAACCTTATTTGCTGCAATGACTACCCTTGCGACCGTTTGATTTCCATTTTGTTCGATTGATGCTTTGGATATTTCTTTAAGACCTGTCTTACAATTTTAATCAAACTTTGTTAAAGTGTTCCTTAAGACATGTTCTTCGGATGCTTTACTCTCGTGACTCCCAGGCAAACGTTTGGTTTCCATAGCTATCAAGTAGACAACGTCATTCTGTCAACTCCTCCATGGTTCTGGTCCAGTAAAGATCAAACGTGTCAGATGTTTATTTGAACTTCTTTTACCACACTATAGTTTGGGTGGATTTTCTAGGAAACGGATTGCTTCAATTGCAAGAAGGGTCAAAACGATTCACCAAATTGTAGTATTGGTACTCTAGCTTGCAACATTTTTGTCTTTGTAGAATTTAGGTTGAACAATTCAAATACTGAATCGTGACAAATTATGAAATAAATGTTTAGTAATATTTCTTATCAAGGATTCTATTAATTTTCTTCTAAGGTTGACTTTGTACAACTTGAAAGAGTCGACTGGCTTTCATAATAATAATGTTTCTAAACCAAACTGGTCAATTATTGTTATAATCGGGTTGTAAACTGAAGGCAACCAGTGGCGTAGCTTGGGGAGAGCAGGGGGGGGGGACAGTTGTCCCAGGGCGCCATGTGCCACGGGCGCCAAAATGAGGAAAATGCAACTATTCGTTATTTCAGATGCACTCGAAGGGGGCGCCAAGTTTATGTTTTGTCCCCGGGTGCTAAGTACCCTCGCTACGCCACTGAAGGCAACACATATTACTTATAATGTATTTCAAGCAACACTAGTTCATACTGATCTACTCTTTTTTAGTTACTGTGGATATGCTACTAACAAATCGTCAACATGGAAAGTTTTATAGTGTTCTGGAGACAAAATTGAAGATGTAGACTAAAATGTATAAAGGTAATGAGGTCCATTAAGCCAACGGTACCTCGTGGTTGGAATGTACTGCAGGACCGCTGGGGAAAAACCTTCATACAAACGATGATGAATGTTGCAGAAACACTGTTTAAAATTAGGCTCTACATTCATTGTTACTTAGAAAATCGCACAAATATTGAACTTAGGTCACATTAATTTACGCTCTGCACGAATATATAATGTTTTTAAAGGTCAATAAAAGCATTAGGTTTGGTTCATCTTTTCTAAATTCTGAGTACTTATCAGTTTCAAGTGGATACTGTGTTTTACGCTTCTATCCCAGGTTGCGTGTCAGAAAACGACAAGCAACGTAGACGTGCTTGAATATAACAGTATGACTGTACAGTAATAAACAATTTAAAACTGAATAATACAACAAACAGCTTACTTGGTCGGAATTTACTTCTCATGAACAAATATAGTAAAGGTACAAATGAAAACAGTAATCTGACCGGATTCTCTGTACAGTTTCTAACATTTATATCTTTAAAACATTTTGTCAAAAAATACCCAAGAGTTCATAAACACTCACAACAGAAGACAAAGATTTGTTGTTAAAGCTTTAATATATTTTAGTCATGATGACCTGTGATACTCTGAGTCATGATGATCTGTGATACATGATCACATGTGATACATTGAGTCATGATGACCGGTGATACATTGATCATTTTCTTCATAACCTGAAGGAGTCCAAAAGGATCTGAAATAAATATATAAATCTATGAGTTAAAATTTGAAAAGTAGCAGAAGTGTTTTCGATGTTGCAATAATAAGATTGAGATTAAAATGTGATCTGAAAGACAGGGTAATGGTGTTTATTTGAGATTGTGTTCTTTGTATTTATATATCTATCAAAGGAAAGAAAAAACAGCCTTCAACTAAATAAAAATTCAATATAAACCATTTAATTTAATCCCCAAAATGCAACTCGCCACGTACTCGTTATGACTCCTCACTGTATTTAAAGTCGGCACTCGTTACGTTACGCGTTATCACTCATCGGTGCGTTTAAAATCGCCGCTCGTCACGTTACGCGTTATGATTCATCAGTGTTAGAAACGCTACTAACAACGTACTCATAATGACTCGTCATAGTGTTTAAAATTGCCACTCGTCAATTAGGGCATTTTGGCTCATCGATGTATTTAAAAAAGCAACAAATAGATCAAGTAATAATGTTCTATGAACTATTGCATGAGGAAATTTAAAAAAAAAGTTGAAGTCAAATAACAATAGCACCCTAATACCTTTACCAGGCTATTGTAATAATAGCCTTGTTTCTGGATAGAATCTTGATGTGACTTCTCCTTAACTCCAGCATTCTCTGAGACGTTGGGGAAATTCCTCACTTAAGAGATTTACATTTTTAAATTCAACAAAATACATTTAAAATTCAATTTTTCAATTAATCAAATCACAAAATTTTACATACTACTCGTTTTTAAGGAGGCAATTTATATTTGTTATTATTATTATTATTATTATTATTATTATTATTATTATTAAACTTAGCTATCAGACGGTGTGTATCCATCCTTATGTCTAATACTTCAATTTCGGTAATCTGATTAAATATGTTTCATGCATGGTTCCTATGAACAATTCTAATCAATTCTAATTTCACCATTTTAAGGTTGTATTGCTTTCTACTTTCTTAAAATACTATACTGTTTACATTACAGCCTCCAAAGCTAGACACAAAACTGTAATTACATGAATTGTTAAATTCAAATCTTTTGGCAGTACAGAATACTGGACATAAAACTGTAGCTATGCAAAAGGTTGACTTGAAATATTTTGACTGTACAGAATGATGGATACAAAGCAGTGATTATATAAATTATTAACTTGAAATGTTTTGGCAGTAGAAAATACCGACCGCAAAGCTGTCGTTGTATGAGATGTTAACTTCAAATGTCTGGGCAGTAGCGAATACTGAACACAAAGCTGTCGTTATATGAAATGTTAACTTGAAATGTTTTGGCAGTAGAAAATACTGACCACAAAGATGTCGTTATATGAAACGTTAACTTGAAATGTCTGGGCAGCAGAAAATACTGACCACAAAGCTGTCGTCATATGAAATGTTAACTTGAAATGTTAGAATACTCAATTGCGAAAAGAATGAAGTGAAACAAATGCTGCGACAGGCTGTTAAAATCTGTAAATAAGACAAGAATTAAATGAATTAGCTGTTGACAAGTAAAGACAATAAATCCTTAGCATTAAACTTATATAATTCGATAGAAAATATGTGAGTGTTAATGTTTATTCCAACTGTATTACCAAGGTACGTTACTTGTAACTTTTGACATCTTATTCAAGAAACATTTAAAGTTTCCAACTTAAAATTACTACAACCCTGCTTAGAGTAATTGCAATTAATTTTCTCCTAGCTGCATATTTTTGTTAATAAATCTAGTCTCATAAATTTATGCAGTTATATCAGGTTAATTTATAAATTTTATCTGATATCTCCCAACTTTTGTGAGTCAGAGTTGTCGAAATTGGGGTGTGTTAGAACAGGTTGACTGACATGGCCTTGATTTGAAAAGTATTTTTCTCAATTATACTTTGGAAGACCTTTTAGCTCCGTGGTTGGTGTACTCAGCTAGCGACCAGTAGGATGCGAGTTCGAATTCTTTCCAGGTCGGATCTGTCACCATTTTCTGACTCTGAGTGCGGTATTTCTTTCCGCGGTGTGATATGGCCCTTAACATGCTGATGTGCCGCTGAACACCAGCAGACCGATATATCAGTGAACTAATAGTTTAGACCTCGTACACAGACATTTAGACGACCCAATACTCACACTTAAGCTGTCAAATTTTCTTTTGAATCTCAGGCACACTTGGGTTTTACAACTCCGTTCAACAGTTTCGTCGCGCTCGGATTTAGACTGGCCCATTCCTTCACCCAAGAACATGCGTTGGCATACAGGACTCCACTATCCATGGAAGCTGTGAAAAGGCATAGCAGTGTGTTACTTCCCTTTGAAAGGAAAACGCCACTGCGACGATTTTTCTCAACACTCGCTTTAGTTCAGAATGTAGCAATTTTCCCTAATATGTCGGAATTCTTTACCTTCAGAGACTGAGCACGGGGCTGACGACACTGCATTATAGTACGCGAAATTGTAATAACATATACAGAAATATTCAAATTCGACATTGAGCGAGGCAAAATTGAAGAACATTGACAAATGCAGACAAGTTATAATTATTGCAAATCTAAATGAGTAAAATCTTGGAATATATAATGTTAAACGAAAAGGCGTGAGAAGGATGGCATTTTTGTTTTATCTAATATCATACCTGATAGCAGGTATTGGCGTTGAGTGGTAAGGCGCAGGCCACACGTGGAACTTGATCCAGGTGTCCTCAAATACAATTTCTTTCTGGCAGTAACGTTCGTCATAGACTGAAAACAAAATCTCCATCAGTATCAAGCATGAGACACAGAGTAAATTCTATTCCTTCTATTTCAGCACAATAAATCGTCGACTCCTTCCCTACCCCAACCCGGCCCCACAATTCACCCTCTTATGGATCCGATCTTATCCCAGAATTACATTCCCTACACTATCAGTCCACACAATACATACACCCAATTTTCTCTTTACTTAATTCATTAATTGATTATGTACCCAAATTTACCCAAATCTTACAATCATAGAGCCAATCATCAGGAGCAAGACCAAAATTTTAAATTCCGGTATTAATCTAAAAATCATCATCTTTGCGCACGGCTCAAAGCCACGAAATCTTTGACATAAGCTACAATATTACTGGCTTATTTGTCCACTCCATCTGCAATCTGAACAGATCCAAATCTGCCGTTGCACAATGCGCCCTCATATCTCGGTATATGCAGTTTGTTATGAGTAATCAACAGAACAAACAACAAAGACTCTGGTTTGCGGGCTCATTATGCGAAGGCAGACCAGAGTCTATGTTGTTTGCAGTTGTAGTCGGATTATAAGCGAGTATAGACGGTATGTGATATTATGAATGTCGGTATGTGATATTATGAATATCATGTGAAATAAAACATTAAACCACATACTGGTAAGAGCCATTCCTACCCTTTTTCTTTTTCAGCTTCTTTGAGTCCACAATCGAAGAAGAAAACGTGCTCTTCGCTCGAGGAGTAAACTAAAACTTCGTTGGTAAAAACGCAAATCAACGGGCTTTAATTTGAATATTCATCCTTTTAAACTCTACACTCGCAAACTAAGACTTACAGAAAAAGGATTTTTAGAATGGGACATATATTCTTTCTTCATTTTTTATGTATATTTTTTCAAGTACAAACTATTACTACCTCTCCGATAAACGCTCTTCAATTTCGGCCTGAATTCTACTTTCTGGAATCATTGCAGATAACAAATCTGCAATAGCGTATGCGTGTAATGACCAATGAATCCTAAACTAAATAATAATGTCAGTAATGAATATTCAAACAAAGCCTAATCACCAGCAAAACACGAATGAGGTATTAAAGAAATGTTTATATTTATGTTTTCCAGGACAAGTACTAATCAATCGGATTTCTTCGTATAACACACAATATTTTCGGTTCGTGAATGCTATCCAGAAATCGTTGTTGTTGTTGTTGTTGTTATAGGGTTTAGCGCCATTTTGGTGGAGGAAGAACCCGGGAAAATCCCGGAAAGAACCATCGACCCACGAGAATTCAGAAATCGTAGTGTCATGTGTAGATAATAATAATAATAATAATAATAATAATAATAATAATAATAATAATAATATAAACTATATACTAACCCAAAGCGCCTATGACCGAAAACGTCTGAAATATGGTTCCTTTGTATCACTGCACGTACATGTTTGGTGGAAAATCATTTAAATACAAAAGAAATAAAAACTTTTAAATATGGCCAACCGAAAAAATTTAGGCAGTGTCAGTAGTAAAGATAATTTGAGGTTCCTCTCTCAGAGACACTCTCCAAAACGTTATACGTTAACACTTTTGTCAGCAGCTTTTTTTAGCTTAAAATGATGACTTTCATATGATAAGACTTTTCTAACATATTTCTGACAAAATTTGTTTTGTTGGGGTAGGAGGTCTCTGAGATAGGAACAACTCAATTATCTTTACTACTTTACAGCCCTATACTATAAAATTTAGACAAAATTAATTAGAGATTGAAAATATTATATATAATGTACTTCTGTCAATCAAAGAGACATGTTGGATTTGATCCGACAAACAAATTTTGTAAGAGATTTAATTCGATTAGAGCAGCCTCAAGTTATACAGGTATAGAAACTAAAATAATAAGCGATTGTATTAAAAAAGTTGGATATCATATATCACCAAAATATGGGTCAATATGGCTATTCGCGACTGAAAATGATGTGAGAATAGCGGGTTGGGCAGATGATGTGATGACATTTATTGACAATATGGTTGATATTTTATTTGATAATCATATTACTAAAGCTGTACAAAATTAAACATCTACTGTTGTAACCCATATTTTATGATAATCTTTTTCGTGTCTGCTGACTCTCATTGGCAGAATATCTGTTAGCATACTGTCAATAATACGGAACTCGCGTATTAAATCGTCCATATCATATCTTATACCCCGCAAATAAGATCGTATTTGATCAAGTAATTTTTTATAGGTGATACTTGCTGTTTTACAAGCACTTTTTTAGTCGCAAGACGAGGCTCAATTTTTTTACACGCTGTTGCAAGAGAAACACCGACGCCAGATATTATTAACAAAAACGGATTTAATGATGCGCCACTTGAAATTATACCAGAGCTAGTCATTAACAGTGGCAAATATGATATCACTCGAAGTATTCTGTTATAGTATTTGTAACATTTTTTACGCACCAAAGTTTTTTTATGGTAATATTTATAATATTGCATTAGAGCGTCCACATCTTGTTTTGGAATTTTTTCTGAAATATGATTAAAATCAACTATATTTTTTTCATTGTATAATATTTGTTTACATATTTTATACAATAGTGCCAATCCCTGGGTTTGATTTATTATAATTAACTCAATCGAGGTGTTTCAGCGACAAATTCCAGACAACACCAGTAAGACATTGCGGTTAATTTTTTATCAGATGGTTCCAGTAGAAATCTTTCCTCGACATCTTTATTTAACACCAAAGATACAATTCCAGAAAAACTATCGATTGAATGACGCCATAGATATGTGGTAAATATACTAAATTTTGAACCGCTAAATATGGACAGCCTATATACACCAGCGACTTCTGCGGTATGTTTGATAGTGTTATTTTGCGGTGTCCATGTTGCTGATCCTGATGCTACTGTGTATATCACATTGATGATCTGCTTGTGAGGAATTTTAATCAGATTCGTTTTTTCAATGACATTAGGAATTCCGTTGATAATATCGTTTAGTTTTATGTTAATGTCAGCAAGTTTAATATCTACAACCGCTGGACGTCCAAACAATTCATTAATAGATTTGTTTATATTTCTCCGAAAATTTAAGAACGTTTGTACGTGATTGGAAAAATCATTTCTGAATGTAATCATTCCATCGTTGATTGTTGTTATTGCTGTTACCGTTGGAATGTTGATATCGTCGACGTATTTTTTTGTTGCTGCGTCAAAATCTTTTTCTGGTGTTCCGAGATTAATAATACTATGATTGATCATATTGAGATAACCATATATTACACCACCGCTCATTGACACATACTTAAGTTCTTGATCATCGACGTATTTTTTTGTTGCTGCATCTGTATCTGCGGCTGGGTTTCCAAGGTCTATAATTTTTTTTCCTGACATATTGACATATTGATATTACCTGTAACTGTCCCACCTATTTTATCAAGTTTATTATCGTCTACATATTTCCTCGTTGCTGCGTCAAAATCTGTTTCTGGTGTTCTAAGATTATTAATACCATTATTGTTCATATTGAGAAATGCACGCATTATACCACCGTTGACTAACACATACTTAGATTCTTGATCGTCGACGTATTTTTTTGTTGCTGCGTCTGATTCTGCAGCTGGGTCTCCAAGGTATGTAATTTTTTTTCCCTGACATATTGATATTACCTGTAACTGCCCCACCTATTTTATTAAGTTTGTTATCATCAACATACTTCAACTGCAAATAACTTACCGCTTGAGTTTGATTTAAGTTTGCTGGTGGACACCCGGTCTCCAAATTTATAATTTTTTTTTCCTGACATATCTAAGTTACTGCTTAAAGTTCCACCAGATTTATCTAGTTTATTATTGTCGACTAATTTAAGTTGTGCATAACTAACAGCTTGTGTATCAACGACATTTATTGGCGGATAATCTGTTTCTAACTCTAGTACTCGTTGATTTGACATAAACAGGTTTCCCGTCATTGTGTCGCCGGATTTTTTTAGATAGCCTGATAAATCAACCTTACCGTCTGTTATTGTTGTACTTTCAGCTGATGAATCTCCTACTAATGTTCCATATTTTGTATAATAGCTCATTATTTATTTATCGTTTGACAATTTTTATATAGCATAACATTATATAACAATAATGGCAAAATCATCGATATTAAATTTTGATACAGAACGTTTGGTGAAACATAAACATAACAATGAACTTCCAGATTGTCACTATCTTATTGTTGGAAGAACTGGATCGGGGAAAACAAACTTGCTTATGAATTTACTTCTAGGAGATAATTTTAATTACGATCGCGTTTATATTGTTACGATTAACCCGCAGCAAGATAAATACGAGCTACTTAACAATTATAATAACAAACTTCGTGATGATCTTGAGGCTGGCGAAGATTTTTTTATTATCAAACAACCAGAAGAACTTATTCCAGTTAATCAACTTGATTCGTCTGAACACAAGATAGTTGTTTTTGGTGATATTCCGCTAAACAACGAAGAAATGAATAAAATAAGATCATATTTTTCACTATCGCGAAATAAAAAATGTAATTCTATTTATCTCGCCCAAAGTTTTTATAATGTTGACAGATTTATTAGGCGAAATACTGGTTGTTTTATATTAGTTCCAGGACTTGACAATGTTGACGTTAGAAATATCGCGAACGAGCAATGTGGTGATGTAACAAAAGATAAATTTATTGAATTATATCATAAAGCAACGGCAAATAAATACGACTTTTTTTGTTTGATAAACTAACAAATGATACGAGTAAAATGTTTCGATGTTGTATTGAAAAATATTTACAATAATTTTTATACAAAATAGTATATAATTAATGGAAAGACAAGCAAAGTACAGAAAACAAAAAAACTTGCGCAATCTCAGGCAAAATTTAAGCAGCAAGTACAGCAAGCACGACGTGGCCAAGTGGTTGCAGCAGAAACAACAGCATCCGTTTTCAAGCCAGTTACTGAAGCTTTACTTGGAAAACAACCTGAAACTAAACTATTATCAGAAGAACAACTTAAGCGACTACAGGAAAAAGGTTTACTCGGACTAGTTAAAGAACATCAAGAAGCAACTACTAGAGGAATTACTACTAGATCTGATGTGGAGAAAAAAAGATTAGCTGAGGCACTTGTAGCAAATATCGCTGATCCTGCTGCAAGACAAGCTGAACTAAGAAGGTTGTTGAACAATCAACTAGAGTTTGAACGAAGATTAGTAGAAGAAGCAGTAGTTGGACCGATTGAGAGAAGGTTAGAACAAAAAATGAAAAAATCAGAAGAAATGTTTAAAGATATTTTTGCTGAAGAAAAAGCTAAAAAAAGAAGCATAGAGAAAAGAACATGGATTAGATGTTCAAGAAAAAGAATTATTTGACATTAATTTAGAAAATATAAATGGCAAAATACCAGATAATGAGTATAAAAATTTTAACGAAAAATATGGTTTTAAAGCTTCGAGAGTACGAGATGTTATAAAAGATGATTACAAATCCGAAGAAAGAATTAAAGAGCTAGAAAAAATAAAAGAAGAAAGTAAGGTACATCTTGATGATGTAAAACTAGAAAATGAAAACTACCACAACAGTATTAACAAATATTGACATTGAATTATTGCTGATCTTTATATCAAAGTTATTAGTAGAATAAAAGAAGGCCGATACCAAAATACTAACCATAATTTAATTACCGAGGCAAAATATCTACATGAAGAACGTATAAAAGCTGATAAAGTTGTTCCAAGGGATATGGATCCTATTCAAAGACAAACTGAATTAAGTCGATTGGTTGATGATTATAAAGAACTTAATAGAAGGTTAGCTGAAAAAAAAGCAGGAACTGGTCTTAGAATATTTTCATCAGTTACTGAAATGATAGGCAGATTAATGCTATTGATATCATCAAAAGAAGCTGGAAATGTTGGTACTGAAATTGACAATGAAATTATTGACATACTTGATAATTTGAGATCAGAAAATTTATTAACATCTGACGAATACGGAACTTTACATCACGATTTGATATAATCGCGGCGATTTAATTTTATAAATTTGTGTAACAATTTTATATAAAAAATGTCAGCAACATTATTACTAGACTCTAGCCAATCTGATAAAGATAGCGCAAATTTTTCAGTAAATTATATTCCACCAATAGAACTAGATCGTGAGAAACAATATGGAATTGGACTAATTTCCTGCACTTGTTGGCATGCTATGGCTAATGTAAAAACTGGAATTAACGATGAATTTGCATTTACTGTTCCTATACGTACTCCACCATTTGTCGCGTGGAAAACAATTAAAATTCCACAAGGAGCTTATAATGTCACTGATCTAAATAAAAATAATAAAAGAACTTATAACAAAAAATAAAGGTATAGCTGATAATTTTGAGCTTACACCAAATTATAATACGTTACGCGCAAGAATGAAATTAAAAGATATAACAGTTAGTCTTGTATCGCAAACAAGTATCGCACCACTGATAGGATTTTATAATTATGTATATCCTGCTCTTAATCGTGATAATCCCGAAACGTATGACAGAAAACTGCCAGTAAATATAACTGAAGTAAACGTAATATTGGCAAATTGCTCTATTGCATCTGGATCTTATTCAGCTAAAGGTAGTAAAGGACGAACGATATACAGTTTTTCACCAGAAGTTCCACCAGGATCTCTTATGCAAATTAGCCCACGTCAGGTTATTTATTATCCGTTAAACGTTGAAAATCAAATAACAGAAGTAAATATGCAGTTGACAGATCAGTCTGGAAGACAGTTAGATCTTAATAATTAAATTGTTACTTATTATTTACACCTACGCGAACAGCAAACATATTTTCTGAAAGATTTGGAAGTAAAATTATGCAACCTCAGATATAATGAAGCAGAGAAAAAAAGTTTATCAAAGAAAAATAGTAGGGGGATTTTTGGGAAATATATTTGCTAAAATTATAATGTTCCAGGAATAGCTCATAAAGTTGCACCAATTGCACTTGACGCATCAAAAGCTTTTGCAACTGGAGTTGCATCTGCTGCTGGAACTGCTATGGGACAAAAATTAGCTGATAAAATAAAAGGCGATCCACAATGTGGTATACCGACAATCAAACAAGCTATTTCAGAAATCGCACCAACAAAGAAACTCAACGAGCAATGATAACAACAACAAAATAACTTTTATCGCCACGAGGAGAACAAATTATACAAAAATTAATATCTAAAGTAACAACACCGCAATAATTTTGTATCACCTAATAAATAAAGAAATGTCTGTAAAAAATTATCTCGATTTAGCAGAAACTTATGACACAGACGACACAGTAACAGAATTCGAATACGTTGAATATCTTGAAAATTCTAATGAACCTAATAAAACTGGCTCCAGAACATTTTATACTCGAGACGAGGACGTATTTTTACTTCCTCATAAAGCAATGTTGGAAGTTCGTGGCCGGATTATGACAGTGGCTGTTCCACCTGCCGCATCTGCCGCAATTGCAGCTGGAACAGAAATAGCCCTTATAAATGATGGTTGGTGTTTATTTAAAAGTGCTAAATATCAGCTGGCCAATCAAATTGTCGAAGATATTTCAGGTCACTTACAAATTGCAAGTACAATATTAAATATTATATCGTTTTCCGATGATTACTCCAGATCAACTGCAACTAATATGATGTGGTTTAAAGATACTGGAACTGGTGGTGCAGGTATTATTGCATCAGTTGAAATTTTATCAGGATTAACACCTATTATAGCTGCTGGAGCTGATGCTGCCGGAAGTGCTGGAAATGTAAGAGATTTTCTTATTGTTAATGCTGCTTTGCTAGGTATAGCCGCAACAGCTGCAGACGCTAATGTAGACGCTACAAGAGTCTCACTTAATGTAATAATCTTAGATTAAATCAAGTAAATGCAGCTGCAGATGGTACTGCAATATTAGAACATGTTAATAACATAATTGCTCATAACAGAAGAAATATACGTTACAATGAGGGTTATGTTAAGAGAAAGACACTTGCAACAGTATCACGTCAAATTACAATGATGCTGCCACTAAGTACAATATTTGGCTTTTGCAGGGACTACAATAAAGTATTTCGTGGAGTTAAACATACTCTTATTTTAGATCGATCAGAACAAAACGACTGCCTGTTTAGGTCAGGTGGAGACGATGTACAATTTGTCATAAACAAACTTGAACTTTGGATGCCAAGAATAACTCCGTCTATCACTAAAATGGCGGAATGAAATAATATGCTGGAAAAACACACAAACAGAATTTATTTTCAGCAACATAAAATATATCAAACAGCAGTTCCGAATACCACCGACTACACATGGCGAGTCACAATAACACCAAGTGAACAAAAACCACGGCAATTATTTGTTGTATTTCAGAGACAAGCGCGACTTGGTAACCAACAACAAAATAATGCGATATTTGATAATGCTGATGTTAGACGAATATACGCTAGAATAAATTCAAAGCAATACCCAGAGCGAGCGATAGAATGCAATTTTGCAAATGACGCTAATAAAAATATTACTCGACCTTACATGTACCTGCTCGACGTACTGCAAAAATATCAAGATGTTGGAGATGGATCTCAGATATCAGTAGAGGAATTTCATACACTTTATCCGATATTTTATTTTGATGTTAGTAAACATAGCGAGTGAGCTGTAGACAGCACAGCTGATATTGAAATTACTTGGACACTAGGAGCAGCTCCAGCTGCACCACTTTATATGTATGCGTTAGTAATAAGCGATAGATTTGTTACAGTTGACTCTGTTGGAGGTAAACTGTCAGTCCAAGTTTAAAGTGCTTTGCACTTTACTTTAAGTTTAATCTGTGATTGTTATATAAGATGACAAAATATATTGTAAAAGAAATATATTTGACTGATATGGTCCAGTTAAAAAATTAGCAGCTGCTGTTGCAAAACAGAGGCAAGTATCATTAAAGGTCAACCATAACGCAGCGGGTATTTTAACAAAATTAATGTTAACCAAAAAACAAGTAAATAAATACGATCGCAAAAAACCTTTTGTTTTAAATTTAAGCGCTGCACAAATAACTACAATGGCAAAACACGGCGGTTTCTTTGGTCCGGCATTATCTAATAGCCAGAACGTTAACATCACAACATTTGCCAGTGTTAGGTACATTAGGATTAGCAGCAGCGTCTGGAGCAGTATCTGGCGCAACGAAAAAGGCAGTTGGAGGTAGTGGTATAAAGAAAATTTTCGTTTGAATATCGATGGAAACAATTTTATATGATGGATAAATATAATGCCTAAAAGAAAGACAACGACGAAAAAAAAGACACAGACGAAAAGAAAGACAACGACGAAAAAAAGACACCGAAAGAAAAGACACCGACGATAAAAAAGACACGACAGAGGCGAACAGGGGGATTTATTCCAATAGCCCCGTTACTAGCGAGATTGGCACGAAGTCTATTGCCAAATCTGTTAGGAGTAGGACGAGGACTAATGTTGCCAGGAACAAGGAGATGAAGTCTGCGTTAAGTAACTTTGATATACTTGATAAACTAAAAAAAGTAAAACATTTCAGTGGAGTTTATTCTAAAGATGAACTTATGGCGATTCCACCGACGCCAGGTTCGTGCGTTATAAATATGCAAGATTTTAATGACGGATCTGGCACACATTGGGTAGCTGTTTTTGATAACAATTATTTTGACTCGTTCGGAATTCCACCAAGTGACGCAGTAAAAAAATATATGAGCAGAATACAAGATACTAAATCTCCAACGAAGTCTCTGACAAAGTCTCTTACGAAAATAATAAATTATTCGTCCAATCAAATTCAGCCGGTTGGAACTTCTGCTTGTGGATATTATTGCGTAATGTTCATTAAACAGATGACCAAAAATCCAGAATTTTTAAAGTTTATTTTGCAATTTGACAAACAACCTTCTCATGCTAATGATGAGATTGCATTAAATTTTATCTAAACTTAGATATACAATGTCAACAGATTGTCTTAAGTGTAAAACTAAAACAGAAAATAAAGACGAGAAAAACAGAAAAAAACAAAAAATAATAGAATAATGCTGAAAAGTATTTGTGCAATCTGCGGAAGAAAACAAAGTATGTTTTTACCGAAAACAAAGTTGTTCGGAGCGGGTTACCCTGACAAAATTATTTTAGTAGACGACTAAATAAATAATGACATGCGACTGCGATTGCGGTACAGATTTATGTCTTGAGCAAAATAAAATTCTTACATATTGTCAGAAATGCAAAAAGAGAGAAATAATTGGAACATGTATAGATATACATAAATTTATTGGAAAATTGCCGAAACCAAAAGGCGGTTCGACATTGCCAGACCATAAATACACTGGACCTTATAATCCTCTTGATAAACAACTTGACGAAAACGATAATCCTCTGCCAGGACAAGAGCCTTACAATCAAGTTGACGCAATAGCAATGCGCCATGATATCTGCTACAGAGATATTGATCTTCCAGAAAGCGAACAAAATAAACACAGCTGCGATAAAGTAATGTTAGACGAACTTCGTGATATGAAACCTGTAAATATGCGAGAACGTGTTGACCGAAGGCTGGTCCAGGGTTTTATTGGAGCAAAATATAAACTCGGACTCGGTAAAAAAGAATTATATGATGATCTTGCCTAGAGCTACACAGACCTAAAAAAAAAAAGTTTCCGCGACGTAAAGTTGTCGCAAATGCCGTTGATGATATCTGGGCGATAGACTTAGTTGATGTTTCAAATCTAGCCCAATATAACGTTGGCGCTGATGGCGCTCCAAAGAGATATCTTTTTAATGTTGTAGATGTTTTTAGCAAATACGCGTTTAGTATACCCGTTTCGGATAAAACAGGGACATCGATGACTGATGCACTAAAACAAATTATTGTTAACACAGAAAGAAAACCAAATAGAATCTGGACTGATCATGGAGCGGAATTTTTTATTAAAAATATTGAACAGTTTTTAGAGCAAAATAACATTAAAAAATATGTTACAGGAAATGAGCGAAAAAGCGTCTTCGTCGAGCGATTTAATCGCACGCTCAACAAAAAAATCCACAAATATTTGACAGCTAAATATACGAGTAAATATATTGAAAATTTACAAAACATTGTTGACGAGTATAATAACACGAAACACAGATCCCTTTCGCTAGGCAAAAGTAAAATGTCGCCGAACGACGCGATTACAAATCCAATATTAGCAAACGAAAACATGTACCGACGACACAAATTTAATGTTGGCGATAAAGTTAGAATTTCTTTGACGAAAAAAAATTTGAAAAAGGATATACTCACAACTGGAGCGAAGAAGTATTTGCTGTTGATAAAGTACTTTTAACAATACCAGTTACATACTCGTTAAAAGATTTATTTGGTGAGCCTATAACTGGCAGTTTGTATGAGCAAGAACATCAGAAAACAGAACAAGATGTATTTGTTATTGAAAAAGTTATTAAAAAACGCGGCAACAAAAGTTTAGTCAAATGGCGTGGATATGGCGATAAATTTAATAGTTGGGTACCAACTCGGTCGATTTCATCGACTGCGATTTCATCGACAGAATAATATTATTATAAATTTCCTCGTATTTTATTAATACTGACTTACATTTTACTGGTTTGCATAAAGAAATTAAATGTAATTTTCTTGCATTATCGACTGGCATTAAATTAAATATTTTAACAAAAATAAAATATATTTCTTTGTTGTCCAGCTATTTGTACGTTTAAAAAAGGTTTCATAAGCTGCCAAAATATTTGATGCTCGGCAACAGTAAAATTAAATTTTATTATTTTTTTAGCAATATGGTACTTAACATTATATCGTCCAGTTGTTGGTCTGCTTAAATATTCTTTACTAACGACAACATCATCTTCGTCGTCGTCGTCGTAGTTATACAAAATATCTTTTTCAGTATAATCAGCAAATCTGTCATTAGTAATATTTTCTGATGTAAAATTTGAAACTGAAACAAAATCTTCCGAATTTAGTTTAGCCAGTCTCTCAATTAAGTTCATTATTATAATAATCTTTTGTCTAATTAATAAATAATAAGATGTTTGGAGAAATAAAATATCATCAAAAAGTTAATATATTAAATCGCAAAGAATTAGCTGAAGCAATTCGAGCTTGTATATTTGGACATAATTTTTATTTTGTTGATGTTATGATAACATTGGGTGATTCTGACAAATTTTTATTAACAGCAGCTGACAAAATAAAACTCGATACAAATAAAATGATGACGTTACGATTTAATCGCTACGATGCCATGGAATTTAGTCATAACTGTCTTACTCAAAATGATATAGAAAATATTATTAATTATCGTATCTAAAGATAAATCTATCAAATGTCAACATCGACGTTGCTGATTTTGTTACATTATCAGCTACAAATTTTACTGCACGTTTATTAATTTTATGATATTTTGCAGCAGATGCTATTGATCTAAATTTCATTTCTTCTCCAGTTTCGAGATTTATTGAAATTATTTGTTTAGCTGGATTTTTAAAATTAGAACCATCAGAACCAGCTCCACGTCTTGTGTTTTCTTTTGATGTTACCAAATCTAAATTTTCTAGACGATTATCTGTTTTATTTTTATTGATATGGTCGATAACTAAATTATTTGGAATACCGCCATTAAAAGTTTCAAACACAAACCTATGCGACCAATAATTAACAAAATCTGTTTTGCTCCACGTACCATTATATGTAAATAATTATTGTTATTCAACTTTCCAATAACATTTTTTGTTCTTATATGTCTAATAATTCCTCGATCATTTGCCTCATATAAATCAAATACTGGATGAGGTTGAAATTCATTTTGTAATGATAAATTTTCAATATTATCATCAGCAACTGCGTCATTTCCTCTGTATACTCGTTTTCCTTCTGGAATATCGCCGCAAAACAAAGTATAAATAAAATCTTTTCTAAACATTTTAATTCTTTCTGTATCATCGCCTTTTACTGAAATTAACATACCAGCTGGTGTTGATATGCCGATAGATTTTTTAGATTCTATATCAATAACAGAACCAAATGCATTTGCAGCATATAAATTGTACATCGGATGTACATGATAAGTTTCTTGCTCTTCCGCCGACAGTGGTATATATCTCAAAATTTCTGTCATTATACTATAAGGTTTTTCATATCTCTAATTAAA
>JAECUM010021254.1:0-65370 GCA_016617855.1 Megalonaias nervosa | reverse complement strand
AGTAGAAATCTCTCCAACATGAGATGAAAGAGATTGCGGCAAAATATGACTGAGACAGCGATGAATTACTCAATAACTGTTTACCACGTCGTCTGTTGTGCTCATGTAGCGCAACAAAAAAATTCATGGCGTCCAATACCAAAATAATTTACGAGGATATGTCTTGATCTTGTGTCGAGTTTGGATATGGTGGTCTCTGTAACACAAAACTTAATTCCTCCGATATGATCTCAGTTGACAGCGTGGCTTTTAATCCGGCTAGTTTTCTTGCATGCGGTAAATGTCAACCGTATTCGGTCATCGAACACACAAAATGACCAGAGTAGCGATAAACCGTAATCTTCCCATGGACTACGATCGCTGGATTTGCCAAGATTGAATCATTCGAGTTCACAGCAAGTATTCATCCGGTTATACTAGTCTGGTTTGGTCGTCATTTTAATGCGCCAAATACCAGTGTAAATCTTAACAAGTGTTACACAAAAATCAACGTGGCTGGACTCCAATAGTGCTACTAAGGTTTTAGTTAGATAGTGTTATCTTAACGTCGCTGACTGTAATATCGGCAATAATTTTATAAAATCCAGAAAAATCTGTCTAGTTACCGCACGATGACAAAGATATGTGCAGAAAAATTATCGGTAAGTTCTCGTTCTTCGCGTCATCTGATAATAAATGACGCTGTACAGGATTAATCATGGATCTGGCAGAACTAGATTTTGTGATCGCAGACACAGCGTCGCGAGGTGTATCAGTGTCGCGGCAGCGTGTATGTTGAAGAGACAGTACAAATATTGCCACTGTTATTGGCTTTTACGATGGTGATTTGCCGCAGTTTAATCATCTGAGATCTTCGATGCTCGCATATTCGTCAATAAATCTGATTTCGATGATTAACCGGTTTCCAGAAGATGATGTTAAAGTCGCCACGAATTCTTTTTATGTAAGTCGATCGAAAATAGGTCTTGTGAAACCATTTATCGACACATCTATGCTTTCTGCTGACTTAGACAACACAATTTGGGGCCATAGAAGAATAAAGCGCGAACAAATGAGTAATTATCCTGAATCGGCCGATGTTAAACCAGTCGGTGCTTATTACCGAAACGATAAATTATCAGAACCATCATCGTCTCCATCAGTGAATGATCCAATCACGAGATATAGCACAGTCTATCTTAATAGTCCTGGTGGTTCTGGTAAAACAACACGTGCGATAGAATTATTTACAAACTCGGATATGATTTGTGTTGACTCCAACGCACCGTCTTGCCAGAGAGATGTAAGCACGTGGAGTTAAGTCATGCACGTATCACAGGTTTTTTCGATGGCGTGGTGATGCGTGGACTCCCGAGCGAATGGGATAAAAATATATACCGAGAATAATTATTTGGGACGAAACATGCACTGTGTCCAATAATATTTTAAAAATATTTCTCGACTGGCTCTCTACGTAAAAAACGGCAATTATCATGTGCGGCGATCGAAGACAGCCTCCGCCGTTTACAGGAGAATCTCCGCATGACTGGCTAAAAAGTTACGTTGGCCACTGCGAAAAAATATTGTATGGCAATCGATCTCGCGATGAAACATTACGACAGTTGAAATCGCTAAACAGATTACAGCCGAACAAGATTTAGTGTGAAATAATGCGTACCGTAATTCCAGAGACACTAGTGTTTGATTTCTGGAACTCATGGTGACTTAATGATCTGATAGTTGTATCCAGGAAAATTGTACATGATTCACTTGAGCGTACATTATTTGAACTTTACTGAGGTAAGTTTCCAACGCTGCCAGTTCCGCTATGTTTTCGCCCTGCACATACACGTAGATAAAATATCCTAGTAAATATTCCAGGAACGGATACATAATATTGACTGGTTCACAATGATATCTTCGAGGTTCCAGTAGACGCTGTACAGCAGATACTGTCTGCGGAGGAGACGGGACCATCGAGTGATTGCAATGGCGTCAGGGACGCTTGCGGCATACACAACGCACCATGGACTCTAGGTTATGCAATAACAATTAATTCGTCGCAGGGGCTAACAATCTCAGATACCAATATCTGGATTGTCGACTATCGCATCGAATGGTCAAATTTAGTATATTTGGCTGTATTGCGAGCCACAAAAATGTTTCAGTTACATAGGGTTGCATATGGTGGCAATAAAACAGAGTTGCCAACAACACTTGCTGTGCCAACCAACGCGATGAAGAAACAAATAGCTAGTTATGCACGAGAAGACAAAAAAACAGTGCCAGTTTGATCTTGATGTTGAATTTATCATGACGCTGAAACAACGACAAGATAATCACTGCGCCTGCTGTAGCACAATAATACTGTGGCAATATTTCCCAACGACGTACGACAATTTACCTTGGACAGAATCGATAATACTCTAGGCCACACACGCGAAAATGTCGCTTTGACATGTCTTGAATGCAACAGACATCGAGGAGCTTTCCTCATTCCCTGCTAGCGTCTGCGATGCCGCATCCACCTCGGTGGTAACTGGGTGTTTTCAGGAATTACCTGTAATTGAACACGGACAAATCCACATTAAGGAGATGTTTAATCTAGTCTGTAGATTGGTGGCTGCGCAGTAGATCTTACAACGCTGGAAATTTTATGCGTTGTTATGCTCCATATAGGAGCAGTTACTCTTGCTCCGCCGCCCTGAAGTTCGCCAGATTCATATAAATACCTGATTGTCACACACTGCTGCCCAGCACTGGTTGTTGTAATTGATTTCCTGGCGATTTTCGTGGCTCTATGTGTTTTTTGCCGATTGCATCTACGGATTTGATGTTAGTTCCTCCCGTGAGCTCGTTGTTTAACGCGACCACCGCGTGAGGTAGTCTCGCAGCCCATTCACGAAATCTGTCCTTGCTCAATAATTCCTGGGTGTATTGATGTCCAATCAGTAACTGTGCAAATGTTTGATTAAATTATTCAACGATTGCATGATCACGACGTAATGCGGTGTGTCCTCGTCTGATTTTAACATTATGTTGTTGCATCAACGTTGTTACTGCACCAAGAAATTCTTTGCCAGGATCAACCTGCAGCAACTGTGGCCAACGCAGACAATCACGCGAATAAATTCATTCAACCGCGTCTTCAACTTCAGGCGCTGTTTTAGTCGACAGTGGCTCCACTTTTTTGTACCTGCTTGAAACCTCGACGACCGTAAGCGCGTATTTGCATGCGCGACGTTTACGTTATATGCTCATGACGTCATGAGGTAAAGACAATATATCTGCCTGATGCACAATGTTGGGCGTGCTGACATCAAACTGCCCATGCTGAATCGTTTGGGACGTGGTAAATAAATTTGCCATACTGCCTGTAGTGACAACATTTCTGCGGTAACAGCAACCGTGACACCTGCTGCATCGGCAATTTTGCTAATCGCTCCTGCGCCTCTCCGGTATCCGATTGGACTACAATAAATTGACTCAGTTATGTAATTGTCAGGATTTAATTACCAGCTTCCACCGCTAGTTTACCTCTCATTGCCGACCTTATCAACCAGTTCGCTGGTGATTCTCGTATGTTTTTATTATTTATCGACTTCAGCGTGTGAGTCAACTTGAAGTCTACGATATGTCGTTGTTGCAGATCTTTGTTTTTGTACGTGACATCACGAGTATGGCACGCTTGATCAATCATATTTACCGGAAATTCACCTGGTTTTGGTTCATGTTTCTCGTCAAGTCTAATATCAAGTCAGGTTCCAGGACCACAATAATTATATCCCGGAAGATGTTTTTCCCCTGGGTACTTAGCCTATGGCGTTCCTGGCAATTTCCCGAGTGTCGGAGCAATATCACCGCCAGTCACTTTGCCGGCTTTTACAAACTTATATAGTTTTATGCCACATTTTAAACACTTTCCAGTGAGCGCTCGCCTGTTATTTTTCAACGTCGTTGTGCTTAACCCGGTTGTATCCATGATCTTTTGGCATCGAACACAACATAAACTCATGATTATAAATATACTATATTTGTACAATATAAACGTGATTGGTTTTTCAGTGACACGCAAGCAAGCACCGGTCAAGCATCATCCAGTGTTACCAAATTCCACTCGCGGTTCAACTCAATGTTGAAAAAATCAACTATGATTTTAAGATAATACAGCAGCGATGGGAAGAGGACAGATATTCACTAGAGGTAGAATATAGATTATCAAATTACTCCAACTAGAAATGGAATTGACATTGGCAGATTTACATGAACAACATGAGGTAGCTAAATTTGTTCCACTGGCAAGTGCCATTGAGAAAATACGATCAGAGCTATCTCAACAATATGAAACTCGTTCAGCTGTAAGTGCGCGTGTGAGACAGCTAAGAAACTTGTGTTGGAATCCACTAAGATTCCCGAATCCGCAGAGATTCCCGAATTCACAGAATAGCGACGTCACCAGTACCAAAAATTGCTTTTTGTCGGTGAAATACGATTTTTTGGTCTTTTTTTCACGGCTGACGATCACGGCCTGTCAAACATACAAAATAACAGACAATTCTTCCCCACGCCTGTTCAATAAATTACCGTTGTGCTTGGTTAGCCGAAAACAGATTCGTGACAGCGACGTATAATGACATCGTAAATAAACAGGATTAACGAGCACTGACACAATCAAATGACCCGGTGGGACTTCAGGAGGAAAGCTATAAAGAACATATCCCTGATGGGCCTGTCCCGTCTGTGATTCAGATGCGGTATAGCTACGGTCGACAGCGTAACAGACCAGATTTACAGAAATCATCGACGTGATACTGACAATGTCAGCTGATACATGACTACCACCACCTGTTGGATCGTTATTATGTCGGAGAATATTTTCGGGGGTTCTTGTTCATTATTGTTGCTTGAGATGCTGCATAGATCTTCGGAAAAAATGCGTCGATCACGTCGTCGAGAACCCGCTGTATTTAATCGGTGTTTAAACTGGGTAGCTGCAACGTAGGAAGTTGGTCATCGGTGATCTTAAAAAAAAGTCAAGAAACTTCTCTTTGTAATTTGGGTAGTATGTTTCCAACACATATTTTTTTAAAAAGTATTCCGCGTTGGATTTCACTGGTTCAGATGTTGTACTGTCTCAATGATTCTTTCTTTAAGATTATCGATCGGATATTCAAAGCATACTGCTCAAAAAGCTTTCTCAGACTGAGCTGTGCATTTTTATATTCCTCCGCTATTTGATCGGTAAGTGCTTCATTAGAACTCAACGATTAGCGATGATCCCTTTGCATTTTTTCACTGAATACTACCTCATTATAAAACCATTCCTTACTACCCCCGGGACAAATAATTTCATATATCTCCGTAGATAATCAATATCCCGCATAAACCGGTAATCCCACTAACCGTCTTCCATAAGTTCATTTTTCGTCTGATAAATAACCAGATCGGGTTGGTTATGGTAGTGGAACAACAGTTGGCGCTTGCAGCAGCCATCCCGGCACAGTTCTGATGGACGACTTCTATAGGTCGTCAACGACGTAATCCGGCGTTGATTTTTCAATGGCAGCACTCAACGTTGGCTCGCGTACTTTGATAGCGATCTTTGATTCTTTTCCTGTTATAGATTTGATTCTGCGCTGAAGTTCGTCATTGATTTGTTCGATTTGATATGTTCCTGTTGGAATTACAACGACGTTCCAGTCGGGTTCCTCTGATCCATTCCACTTCTTATAAGCGAATTGTTAGCGTCTAATCCACCAAATGATTTTTCTCTTATGTTTGGCCAACTATAATAAAGTCGTAATTGTGCCAGCGCGATCTCAAGTGACCGACCATTGGCGATTTTTATTGGAGTTGGAAAACCAGCATCAAATTCCAGCTGCGTTGGCGTCGTTGATATCATTGTGGTAGTCTGCGGCTTTGTGTTAGCAATAATCTATTCCAGTCGTGTTGTTATTTCTGTGCTCATTATTATCTATACGGTGGATTTTAAATGTGGCGTTTGCAATGTTGGCAATGGTATGTTTGCGTTTTTGTGATACCGATAATAAATATCCCTAATTGCAACAAATTCGTTATCTGATATATAACAGTCGTTTAACCCCGCTGACAATATCGACGATATACTTATATACGCATACATCGCCACATACTTTATTTCTGTGTGCTCGTGTAATTTCTTGCTGGCACATGTAGATATTTCTTCGCGATAATATTGACGATACGAGCAAACACCGACAACAACAGTGACACCGATTCAAACCATAGGTTATATCACGTGCGTCTCTGATAACGTGCCGATTAACGTCGTTGTTTCAGCGACCAGTTAGGAAACCACGTATACAACATTGTCGATGACGATGATTCGTCTGTGATATTTTTTTGATTTTGTCATGTGCTTGTCGATAATTTCTTCCAATGATGCCTTCCAAGCACATGCTTGTTTATTCCGGAATCTCTGCGTGGGATTCATTATGTTATATACTAAGTTACCAATTGAGGTGTTTGCGTGACGAATTCCAGACACCACCAATTCGTCGTTGCGGTTAAGGTTTTAACTGTTGGTTGCAGTATGAATGTTTCCTCGATATTTTGATTTAACACGACTGAGACGGTTCCAGAAAATCTATCAGTGGAATGACGCCATAGATATATCGTAATTTTAGCGACGTTAAACACGGAGATCCTGTACACCCTGGTGACCTCAGTGGTCTGTTTGATGGAGTTGTTTTGTTGTGACCATGTTGCTGACCCGGACGCCACTGTGTACACTGTGTTGATGAATGTAGTCGTATGAACAATACCAGCGGTAATCTTTTTGATTATTCTTCAGCGTTGTCATCGAGTCGTGTGAGAATTACAGCTAGACTAGCGCCGATAACTGTTGGAAATCAAAAGAATCCATTGATGAGTCTATCTATGTTTCTGAGAAAATTCGTAAACGCAAGCACGTGATTATTATATTCAGCTCTGAATATGGTCAATCCTTCCTTGATTGTTATTAACGAGGTCCTTATCGCGAGGTCATTTTTGTCCACGCAATTCTTCATTGCAGCGTCATCGTCCAGTTCGCGTTCTTTCAAATTCGCGATACTATTTCCGCCCATGTTGAGTTTACCATTGTATCGCCGGCTTTAGCAACAGGTCTACTGAGATCACTGTGGATAATCGTAAGTGATACGCTTGATCCTTTGGTTCTTTCGTCGCCAGTAAATTCCACGATGTTATTGTTGGCTGCACCTGAAACTCGCCGGATAATATCGACCCATTTGATATTGCTCATCTTTAGCCGTCCATAATGATCTTTAAAAACAACAACTTAATCCGGATCAATCCCGGCAAAACACAAAAGATCAGCAAGTTCATCTCTTGTTGCATATGCTGGCAGATCAATGTCACCCTGGACCTTGCCGCTAGCAAATCTTCCATAAATGTCTACAATTATAAACCATTAACCTGTTTAAAACGACGTTGGACGGCTATGCCGTCTGCTGGCATACTCACGTATGACTTTATATGGAGGCGCTGATGACCTTGACATGGCGTTAAGTACGACAAGTATTTCTGAACCGCATATAGGTGGATTAATGTCTGTGTTGGTAATGTTGAATACCAGATTGGTATGTCACTGGCTAAGCCACTATACTGTAAAAATTCTTTTTGCTGGCACCAATCCATACGAATCTAAATAACACGTGGATCAACAGCGGGTTCAACCCAAGGAGTACCTGGACCAGAATGGCCATCGAGATTAATGAGACCACTTTCAACAAGGTCTGTTTTTTTCCAGTAACTGATCGCACATGAAGACACCTCTAAAGTTTCTTATGTTCAATCGCCAAGCAGTTTCAAGTAAATCGAAATTGGACATGAGGAGCTTTAACGAAGTGTCCCCAGCAGTCTCAGGCCTTGACCTTACCACGTTCCTAGTAATCTTAGACCCTGTCCGGTTGCCTTTTCAGCGTCATGCAGGCAGCTGTGTGAACGGCACCAAGTGCAGCTGCTTTCGCTGCAACTGGAACTGCAGCGACAGTCAACGCTGGGATCTCCACTAGCAACAAAAATATACCGCCGGTCTTTGCTGTGTCGCTGATCGCATTCACGGAAGGATCAAGTCGCATGCCAGTGTTTGATTTTTTGGCTCCATTGTAGTGTTTGAACTCACGTTCAGTCAGCGATAATTTATTTTGGCCTTGCAACGCCGCTGATTTCAGAGATATTTTTGCCCCATAAATCTTCTTTGATGTCGATTGCAGCTTTTTAATCTGACCGGGTGTCAGAGCAACGTTGACGTGATGATAATGGCATCATAACATTATGAATGATCTAATTGCATGTTAGGAAAACACTTACATGTCTGCAAAACACTTACATGTTTTCAGTGGGGTCATCAACGACTCTCATTCGTCGTTCAGCACCTTCAAGCAACATTGTTTTGTCTGACAGAATAACAGAGATTACTCTGTAACCACAATCCAGCACAGGACCATGAGTAGCTCGCACGAGTACGTCAACGACAGATTGTCTGAACAAATCGAGGAATTCCAATGAAAAGTAATAAATCGGATACAACTTCGAGAATCCCGTTGAGACATCTGCAGTCCGCGGTCGACATTCTGATCACACCCCGTAAATCTCATCAGACTATGATATGCCCGTGCTACGTCGTTTTGGTCAAAATTTCAGTTTTATGCCTTCGGAATGTTCCTGATGTCCATTTAACTTCAGCAAATCGTAGACACTGCTAATCTATCAAGCAAAATTGGGTTTGCTGTCTGATCGTTATACCTGGTGGCACGCTGAAATGCCACGAATATATGTCGTGGTGGTGAAATTCCCTCCTGTGACGCGATCTGCCATGAAAATGTTCCTGCTGTGCCTGGAGCTGTGTCTGTGGTCATTGGCAGCCACGACAGTGTTGATTTACCACCGCTATCCATGAATGATAACAACCGCGCTTCTTCTGTCACTGATGGAATCAACGTTGGCATCCATAACGCTAGTTTTGTTAAGGTTACTTTACCCGCAACACCCCCATCAATCGCAGCACGCCAGACAGCATCGTTGTCTGTGGCCCTTCAAATTAATGCATCCGTATGTTTTGTTCTGACGATCACTTTTCTAATATGTCTACAGAATCCGAAGATATGTGACAGTGGTATCACACATGAAAATCCACCGTCGGCGTTAACCTGAGATCGTCGTGCTGCAAACCCTAAGTTGAATTCTGGATTGGCGCTCTGTAGTGTCGCAGTTATACCCGGCCCTGGTCGGGGTATCATTCCAGCTGGTTGTGGATCAACAGTGCTAGCCTGTGTTATTTTGTACCATGAGATGCTGCTTATCGTCAGGGTGGTCAGTAATGCCCTTCGCGAACATCATGGGCTGACCGGCGGACCTTCAATAGTTATCGGAGTATCTTGCAAGACCGATCATCAACATTATCTAGGCATTCGTCGATTTATCTACCATGAATTATATATCTGGCACTGTTAAACAACGCGATAATACCGTTGTTGACAAATCCACATCGTTCCTTAGCAGCGTATGCGGTATCATCATTTTTCACAGGTTTACCATGAACTTCAGATAATGCCTCGGCGGGCAAGAAATACCTTGATGTATCTTGGACTTGTACTTCGATTCGTCAACGTTGGCCTGGTTCTCGTGCTTCGTAAGAATAATATTGATAATCACATATCGACTCATTTTTGAGTATTGGTGCATCCATGTTGAATGTGGGATCATATACATTTTCATTATATTCGCTGATGTCTAAAACGATGTTCTAACACCGATCAATGTCACTGACGACGAGGGGCCAGACAACTACGAGCTATTAGGTTTGCGATTATATTTTTTCCATCTCGACTGCGGCTTATTTTTCAGAGATGGCAAACCAGATAATTCTTTTATTCGCTCATTTGTAGCTTGATTTATTAATTTGCTAACACTTGCTTCCATCACTTCGGTGCTGGGCCATTTGACCAGCCGTGGTTTTCGTCGTACTAATTGTGCAAGTCTGTCCATGATTGCAAAGAATTCTTTACCAGCAACATCAACATCCGTGCCAATACACTTATCACGAACAACTTCGAGGGCTTTCCTTTCTAATTGTTTTGCAATCGGGATAGCTTTTGAGGCTATCCTTCTAAATAAGCCTTGAATAATATCGCCGAGTCCATCTCTGTAGATCGCACTATAAACTGGTAATCGTGAATTTATCACCCTGACGTTTTCAAGTCCACGTTGGGCATTGCGTATAATCATGTTATTTTGTTATCGCCGATATAATTGATCAATCACTGTAGTAACCGTCGGTAATTTAATCGATCAGTGTCCGATAAACACTTCTGTCCATGACACCACCGGTAAAAAAACGCTGACAAATATCAGCTGCTTCACTGATGATTTCCTGGGAATTATTGCCGGCTCGTCTTCCACCAATCAGAATTTCTAGTCGATCCAACATCAGCGAGGATGTTATTTCGACAAAGTTTATCTTGAATCACGGCTATTCTGTGATCACATTACCACCCTGTTTCCTACGACATCGATAGCGAGTGGCAAGTCCACTTCCGGTTGCTCATTCAGACGGTTCGTCATGCGGATCTGGTTGTTGTTCAGGAGTGCTCTGCTTGGGGTGCCTCTGACTCGTTTTTTCTCTTTTTCCTGCGTTGTTTTAGTCTTAGTTTGTCCACTTGATTTTGTTTTTCTTTTCTCGCTTTATCAGTTTGACACTTAATTCCTTCTGTATTTGTCTTCTTCCATTATTTTCTTGCTCAATATACATATCTACACTCTGGCTAAAATGTTCAAAATTTTCATCATCGTTTTTGGCCTGCCGAGCACCGTTATGAATGCGATATAAAATGCGATATAAATATTTACGAAAATCAGCACGACTTACATTTTTAATATGTTCAGGTTTTACATATTTTTCTTTTCCTTGCCACCCAAACGCAGCAATGCTAAGTATTTGGTTTTAATCCTTGATAACTGCAATACATTACTCAATGTATTTATCTATGACGCAAGTTTTAACTTTTTCTCAAATTTGTTTGTGTTGCCTCAGTTGCTGTAACAAATGTTTTGGTTGGTTCGACAACTGGTTTAAATAACTGCTCTGTACACTCTGTAAACACCACATGAGCTTCTTGGTGCTGCTGTAGTTGCTATCTGACAGAATCACGGACTGGAATATTATTTCTTGATTGCATTATGTTTTTCTCTAGTTAATTTAGCTGTACAATATTCCATAGTTAGCACAGAATCACTCATTATTATTATTATTATCATTATTATTATAACAACGATTTAATTACAGATCACTAAGTAAGCCAACATAAAAGATTTTCGTATAGCGTATTGTTTCGGCTACAGAGAATTGCCAGAATTTAGACATCCCCATTATCACGTGTCAAACTACTAAAAATACCTATGATAAACTGATCGCTGATAATATCACGCTGGGTTTCCCAGCCTCAGGCAAAAATCAATACCTTTTGTGATAATAGAACTGGAATGCTCAGATACTTAATAAATTCTCTGTTAAATGTGTGTACACCAATTTTTGATCTGTCAGTGCGAATGTACTGATATGACAGCACCGCTGATATAGTTCATGTAAATTGTTTTAGCCGTATATTCTTAATGGAGAGAGTGGACGAGTGGTTAGCGCATATGGACAATCTTTTGATCGACCTGTGGAAATTTACATCAAGTGTTCGATTCCCAGAAGCCTGACTAACTTATTGTCGGCATTGTAAAAAAAAAATTATTAAAGGGTGAGGGTGCTGTGACGCATTGGAAAAAGACGAAATATCGTTGAATGGGTAATTGTAAACTTACAAAACTTAACCCAGGTGTATCTGCCTGGCCCCCCCCCTCCGAATCCAAAATATGAGTGTTCATTTTATAGCACCTGGGGTTCACTTGTGGGGGGTCCTTGATTACAAAATTAACAAAATTGAAAATCAACCTGGACAACCCTCTGAATCTCTAAAATTTCGTTTCACACTTAGTAATTCGCCATGAGGTGTGTTCATTCAACAAGAAGAAAAAAAAAACCGTAACAGTTACCCAAGATTCAACAGATATTCAACGTCAAACAACCTGGTTGCAGTCATTCCTTTTTGCAAGATTAATAAATTAGCATTCTTACAATGGAGCCTTTATGGGTACCCCCTCCCCAACGTCAACGCGTCCCTTCATGGGCAGTAACCATGCTTACATACAAGCATCGGATTGGCCTTTAAATAGTTTAATGAGTCAACGTCACCTGGCTAAAATAACTTTTTTTAGCCTCAGATTCTGAAATGGAGCATTGATGTCCACCCACACCCCAAGTCAATGCCACTTTTGTTTGGGGCCAGTCCCCCTTCTGCTGCTCTTTGTGCAGAAAGACTTTGATTATCGAAATAATATACCAGTTGAATACATCGATACCATTTTACTGTAAACCTAGGTTTTAAAGTGCATGCTCCTATTTTGGAGATTACACTATTCTGTGGGCACAATTCAAATAAGCACAGCAGAAACTATACAATGTAATTAATTATAAGAGCGTATAGCACCTGCTGTAGATTATTTTATGGTACACGTAATTATAAATTGATAAACATTTTAATTCAATACAACCAGAGTAAACAATTTATCTTTTGTTCGTTTGATATTCCTCAACATCCTTACGCCATAATGCTTTCTGTCAATTGGACAAAATTCTGTTCACCTGCTTTGGAGAAGTTATTTAAAAGTCTTTCTATCTTTAGTAATGATGGCCATATCTGATGGCAGATCAGCATATTTGCAAAATCTTCAGCCAAGTTTGATTTAAATCAGTGTAACAATTTTTTAAAATTTGAAAAGAGCAATTATTGAAAGATGATGGATAATGTATGATCAATGAAGCACCATACCATCAGTTCACTTTGACTAATGTCCAGGTGAACTAAACACCAACAGTGTGTGCTTCAAAAAACAAGGACATTATGTACTTTCTGTCTTACAAGGCATTCAGTGGTAGGACAAAAAGGGCAATAACTCTAAAAGTTCTTGCAAAAGCAAATGTATTGATCTTTTGACATACACATCTTAAAGTGATGAAGATTAATGTTGATCTATTTAAATTTGTGAGAAAAATTTGCATTCAGAAGATTCTGTTATATATCACATTCATCTCCAAGTCAAAAGAGGGCAATAACTCTTTAGATAGTTGCGGGAAGACTGAGTTGTTGATTTACAAATCTTCAAGTGATGACCACAACATGTTCAAGTTTTCAAGGAAATCCATAAATAATATGTGGGACTAGTTGCACTAACAAGATTATGTCTTCCCTAACCCAGGCAAGATATCCTCAAAGACAGTTAACTGTATATGGATGACAAATAGAGTTACTGAATGGAAACACAATTGGTAACAAACAGATAGCTTTAGTTTATACACGTTATTACCGGAAAATATTATAATTGAAACTAGATTAGAAATAATTTAATAAGAATTTAAAGGTTGCTATATCATACAATTGCATAACGAGTAGAATTTTAACAAGTAACACAATAAGCTGGAAATAGATATTAGAAAACAGAGCGGTAGAGCAGTGAAGAAGAGAAAAATGAAATGAAGAAGACATTGTGGTGACAGAAAAAGTAGTATATGATGTCCGTATTATTTGTGTATTTATTTTCTTCCATAGATGCTAGAAAACGTATGGAGGTAAACTAAGCAAATACTTAAACACCATGTGTGTATGTGTGTGTGTGTGTGTGTGTGTGTGTGTGTGTGTGGTCCATTAAATAATTTTCTGTAGTGGTGTTTGAGTAGAAGGTGCTGAAATGTTTTTATATTGTTAGTAATGGTGGCTGTGTTTGATGGCGATCAATGTTCAAAGACTTATTTTTAGTGACAGTGGCAATATTGGATGATTTATTTGCATCAACTTAATATATTTGGAAGCCCCCTTACTCCCTGAGTGTGTGTATGAAGATTGGTATAGTGGCTTTTGAGAAGAATTTATAAATAATAATTTGCTATAAAAGTAATAAAGAATAATTTCTACCTTCTTACATTGAGTGTGAAATATATCCTTTCTTCCCTGAAAATAAAAGTAGCATTTTCTGTCAATGTATGATTCGATAGAACTCAAATAATGAAGAAGCATGTAAGCACTGAGCATGTTATTCTCACAAATAAGCTTCATATTCTAATCCACTGAAACTTAAAAAAATGACAACATAACTTATGGTTACATTAGCAGATTAATGTACAACAGTGATATGAAGATATATTGCGACTACAAAATTAATTAAAACAATGTGCACTGGGATCTTCTAAAATACAATACACTCTACAAATCAATTAATAAGATTCACTTTCTTTATTATTTTTATTAAAATAATCAAAAGTGTTTGTCCTATGAATATAAAGAGTGATTATGACCACACATTTTTGGGGATTGTGGCAGCTGCTAATGCATTTGCTGATAAAGTAAATTACACATGAAGGATTTACTTGATGAAACATGCAAGCTAATCCAATCCATCACAAAAATTGATGTGATTTAATACAATTCAGCCCAACAATCTTGTATCAACCAAGCAAATTATATACAAAGGTAGAAAATATTTCCAGCTTTGTTCTCAATGGCATGTACTGTACATCCGTAAAGTCGAAAACAAACAAAACATAAATAAAGAAACTTGAAGACATAAGGTGTCATGTGCTGTGAAAAAGAATAGAAAACATTCTTTTGAACAAGAAAGTGTAACCAGATTATGAGAAAAATTTATTTCCTATATAAGGATTCTTCAGTTCAATGCACTTTTAAAATGCATACTTTTAAGTCACAAGCACAAAAAATTCTAACTGACTTTCCAAGAAAATTAAATGTAGGTATGGCACTGGAACTTATCAAACAAAACTTACAATCTGTAAGAGTTGTACTAAAATTGATTGTACCTAAAGAACGGTGTTTTCTGACCTATAAAAATTGATGAGCACAACTGCAATGCAGCTAGAGACAGGAATATTTTCTTAAGATTTGTGTATGCACTATTAATGAACAAAAGTGTAGTACTTATTTATTTTCAAAATTGAGAGATATTTTAAGATAACCAACATAACATGATTAACAGCACTTAAGCACATGTATTTAGCACACAAATGATGCTGCTTGTTTTACATTTGAAATGCTGTGTATGTGTGATTTGGATTTTTAAGAAAGCTTTGAAAAATAGTCAGTTATATCACTACAATGTTGGCAGTGTGACGGTTTAATGTGATGTCTAACACTGGGCATCATGCTGCAGACACGTAGCATCACGCCCCACCCAGTCACATTATCCTGATACCAGGCCAACCAGTCCTAGCACTAACTTCTTAATGCTGAGCACCAAGCAAGGCAGCTGCTAGTACTATTTTTATAAGTCTTGGTATGACTCAAACAGGATTCAAACCCGCGACCTCCCACAGCCATGGCGGACATGGAATGTGTGTAATACAATTGTGCAAATCTGCATTCAAACTGAGAATACAGCCTAAATAGATCGACCGCACGTTGCAGTCACCATAAAAGCATAGGTTCAGTGGGCAGGTGGAGCTGCCAGCATCAATTGTTATAGTTGTTGATCACTCATTACTTGATATCTCATAGTTTTTGTCTTTATTCTAATAGCCAAACAGTTTTTAAAATGTGGAAATTTTGTAATAACTTCTGCCTATTCATCCCACTGTCCATTATCCTGTGTCCTAAAGAGCGGTGGAATTTTATCTATCATTATTCTGTAATCCTTTACACAGTAACTATCTGGTTCTGGGAAGGGATTGTAAACTGTAAAATGTCATAGATTTTAATTACAGCGCAGCATTCCAACTTTTAGGGCATTTATTATGCAAAACTATGTACTCAAAGCAAGTTAACAAATAATATATTTGTGACTCTGCATCACAGTCCAGGATCCACACATCTGGGGTGCTGGCTGTTAGGAACTTGCAGAGGTAACATATATTAAAGTCTTGGAGATCTGCGATGCTTTCAACACCACTCTTCTCGAAGTAAAATGTACATTGTCTTCTAGACACCTGCATATTCATGATGTCATAATGGATGAATTGGTTTCTGAATTATGATGCATCATAAAGAAAATCATTATGATAGCATATGTGCTATACAAAATAATGTTTAGCATGATTATTCCATTAGTACATTCTTGGATTATTTGTTATTTTAAATAATGTGTACAAGAATTAAGCCAATCGTAGTACTGGAGTATGTGACAGTAGAACTTGTTATATTCTTAGCCTACATTTAGCAATTTACTACAAGTGGGAACAAAAAGGGCAGAAGAGCGTGTGACAGGTACAAATGGAACATTAAATATACAGAGTGCAGTCTACTGTCTTAATTAAATATGCATTTTTATACTAGGAAAGAAGGAGACAACGTATTTGAATGCAGTGGTCCTCCTCACTAGTGGCCATCCCTTCTACACAGCCAGCTTTCTTGGCTCCGACGAGTTTGTACCAAAGTACCCTTCCTGGGCATCCGCCCATCTGATGTGGTATGCGGCCAGCATATTAGTCCAAAATTATAAAATGTTACCCCTCAGAGACAGCCACATTTTTTCTGTGCCCAAAATCAATATTTGATTCATACAGTAAGATAAGAAATGTGATTATCTCTACTGATGTATGTTTCCCAATGGCAGGTTTTCATTACCGAGAAAAGTGTTGGCTAAAGTACATTATAACATGTACCACTATGATTGATATTATATCATTATCTACAAATAGTGACATTTACGGGAAATGGGCCCTACAATGTTGTCATTGAGTTTTGGGCTTCTCATAGCTGATGAGTTCTTCTCTTTGATTATTACTACCAGAGGTAATTGTCAAGATCATAACATGGTCAACAATAGCTAAATGTAGTTTTTGTGGATTCACACACAAAAAGAAATAAACCTTTAACAAAACAGTTTACCAGGCAAAGACCAAAAATCATGTTTAGAGTACATGGATCACTTCCTTTATAAACAAGTCATTTCATCAACACTACAAACGTTTCATCAGCATGATTAAATTGCAGTATAATTAGGGAGTTTTTACAATACCATTGGCATTTTTGTTAATCATGATTCCCAAGTGGCATGACCAAAGCATATCCTATTCAACAGATGTTTTTGAAGCAAAGTCTACAACCTCAACCAAACTGCCATCCACAACATCTGTAATAAAATGGGAATTAAAACTTAAGGAATATGACTAATTGATAAGTAAATGCTATATCAGATTAAGATTTATTTTCAAATCACTCGAACATTTAATACCTTCTGCCGTGTATTAAGGGGCATTGGTCACAGGTATGACAAACTGATACAAGACTGATGGCAGCCATTGTGTATTAGTAAATAACAGAAGCAAATTATGAAGACGGTAGATGTTAGATAATAAAGGGTGAAGATGTAATGTGATTAGCTGAAAATAATAATTGGTACAAGACTGATGGCAGCCATTGTGTATTAGTAAATAACAGAAGCAAATTATGAAGACGGTAGATGTTAGATAATAAAGGGTGAAGATGTAATGTGATTAGCTGAAAATAATAATTGGTTTTGTTTGTAAAGCAAACAAACACACAAATGAATCTAGAGCCTTGCACAGAATGTATGATAAGAAGAGTGGGGGCATCATCAATTTTTCGATAGCTGGATACAGACAGCCTTCTGCTCCAATGGCGTTGGCATGTGAGGTTATAGTAATTAGCAAATGCACCTAGAATGTCACACCCCTATAGAGGCTTAAAAGAAATATGGTCTCAGATTTCTGCTAATATCACCTACTGGGAAGCACCTTTGTCCAGTACAGAAAGCTTGAAGTACCAAAACAAAAAAGATAGGACTGACCATCACTTCTGCTGCCAGGCAGCTAATTGGTCTTGGGACAGATTCTGTATTAATTCCTTAACCATCATTGAGTGTGGGAACAATAGAAGTCCTGTTTAGATTGTGCACCTCACCCCCATAAAACCTCTTCCAACTAGAGTGTATCCTGGTGTTCAATGATCCGGAGAGTTTTGGACAAAGATTGTGGTAAAGAGGCAGTAAATCTCTTTTACCTCCTTGTCAAACATTCAAACTTGTTTATCTTCTGTCACATGTTGCAAAAGGTGCAAAGAAGATAGGTACCTCAAGGAAGAAAGACCCACAAACAAAAGTGCCTTCCATGAACTGATTTGAATCTAATAAAAATGAGAGTTCTTCATCCTGCTTTTGTTCTCAGTGCATGACTTATGTCGCAACAAGCACTTTAGTTAAATAAAAATTGTATATCATATCAGTAATATTGTCATTACTAACCAACTGTATATCATAAGAAGAAACCAAATGTCAATATGAATTTGTGTTTACGAGGTATAGCAATAGCAAGACCTTTTAGATGACTACCCTGGTGACCATACTGAAAGTCAGATCGGCACCATTTTCAACTGGGATCAACAAACTTCATAAGAAGTCTTTTAGAGAACATCTCATGGTAATATCATCATCCATTTACGAGGATGAATGATCAAAAGATTTTCAGTGTGAATCCTATTGGTGCCAAAACTAAATGCCTGAAAGGAATCATTTTTGTTGAGGATCATCAAAGCAATACTCTAAGTAGTTTGGGATAAGTAATGAGAACAAACTCGTGCTAATGGGTGGATGAGAGACAACAGATCATCCCATAACCAGTGTAGCTGATAAAAACAAATGCTTTTCCCAGCTATCAGTTTTTGGTCGCAAAACATTTAGTCATTATCAAACAATATATTCAGAACATATTCACTCAACTTAAACAAGTGTATCTTTATACGACTTGATCTTTTATACAACCCAACCACTGATCTTAAAGCATTAGCTTCCACTGACCAACAACACTTTATAAAGAACTCTGGGTGCGAAATACAGTCACAATATGCGGTGTATATAAGGAGAAAGTTAAACAATCAGTTTCATTCCAAATTCTGGAGTCATTCACACTTTAAGTGTTCCTGATGTAAGTCTGCAGACATGTTTTATGTTGTATTTAGATATTTTTCAAGAAGAAAAACATTTTGTTTGGACTATTCAGTGGTGAAAGAAAGTGTTCATTATTTGGACACTAATATTATTCTGAAACTGTTATAAATTATTCAAAAGAATTCTGGACAACACCATCTTGACAACGTCATGCTTCTTGGAGGACCAGTATATTTCTGGTAGTGAAATTATAAGGGACTTTTCATTTGTTTAGGACTTTCATAGACTTTAAAAGGACTAATTTGGAACCACTTCATTATACTGTAATTTCGTCTCACATTTTTCATTTATCACTTTAATAATTAAATTGTTTGTTAAGTTTACAAAACTTGTTGCATTTCCATCTTTTCTGTTACTTAAGTTTGTGACCAGAGTCGTAACAGGTAAAAGACAAAGCTAACTGTATTACAAACTACTTAATGGTATAACTACCTGTGTATCCAAGAAGTGGCATCTTTGTGTCACCACAACAAAGTTTTTATGAAAGATCCTCATCTCCGCTTTCTTTCAGAGCATCCACAAGAGCTACTAGTGCTTGTTCAGTACCTGTATCCAAACTTTTATTCAAGAAAGGACACACTTACTCTCTTCTTCGTAACATTTTCAGTTCTTGAAAGATACCTTCCAAAAGAATTCCTCTGGCAATGACTGTCTTCTTTAAAAGTAGTGGTTCAATTTCTTCCAATAGGCTACTGTACTGAAGAAGCAGATTCACTTTAATTGCCTGAGGATCACTCACAACTTCAAAACTCTCAGGTACAAGGTCTCTCTGAGATTCATATGCACCTAAGTGTCAATAACACAACAAAATATTTCAAGAATTGAAGAGATAATGAAAACAGTCCTTTTAATGAGCAAAGTGGAAACAATTCATATTCATATGAATAATTTTGGCAATAATTTGATCAAGAATAAAGAATTTGATACATTACAGAGAAGATGAAAAACTGCAAATTCGTATTAAGCTTTCGTTGTATGAGAAAGATGCAAAATAATCCACTCTACAAATTGAATACAGCTCTCCTTCATTGTAGCACCCTTCATTATATCATGATTCTGGATATAACACAGTAATGATATGGAATAAACATGTTTAAAAAAATTAAAACAATAGGTTTAAGTGAGCCTGATATTCCGCACTAGTTTAGTTAATATATGTCAGCTTGTTAATGCAAATTCATTCAAATTTTGGAATGTAGATGGAAAAGGAAGTCTACGCTTGGAGTACACAGTTGCCACATTAATGTTAATGTTTGGTTGCGTTTTTATCTTCTCTCTCTCTCTCTCTCTCTCTCTCTCTCTCTCTCTCTCACACACACACACACACACACACACACACACACACACACACACACACACATATATATATATATATATATATATTGTATATATATATATATATATATATATATATATATATATACACACACACACACACGTGTGTGTATTGTTAGGATCACTTTCTCAGAATTAAAAAGGAAAAATTACTTACACCAATAGCATTGTCCCCTTGATCTCTTCCTGCTCATCGGGACTAGGCCCTTATTTATGACATAGAAACTGTACATAGCCCCAAAATGCATACACTTACTTGGCATTACAAACAGAGTTAGCCTGTGCAATCAGCATGGATTCTCAGGTTAGCTAGTAACCCCTTGGGACACCACACCTGGGGTTATAGCTTAGAAATCTTTGAGATAACCACCCAAGGGAGACTGAGGTGGTTAAGAGAATAAGGCACTGATAGCATGTCCTGAGGTTGTGGGTTTGATAATCACAATTTAATCAGCCTTTATTCTCAGTCATATGTGTGTATTTCACCTATAATCTATCTCCTCTGAGATATTGATGATGCAAACTTTCACAGCAAGTATGATTAAAAAAATATGGTCCCAAGGGTGTTCACAAACTCAGCTAAACTGATACCAGAACTCCTCCAAGATTGGGATGATGGAGGTGAGCTTATGCATAAAATCTGATCAAAATATATCATAAATATGCCCTCCAGTGTGTTCTTAAGCTCAGCCAATTAGATGCAAGATAAATATGATAAAAAATAAGACCTCCAGAATACTTGTAAACTCAGTCAATCGCAAGATCACTTCATTAATAGTTGAAAATATCGCATATAACAGAACATGTCTGATATTTTGATGAATAAACTTTGCATACAAAATCTGATTAGAAATATGTCTTCAAGAGTGCTTACAAGAAAAATCTGGTTATGACTAATGTATTTAAATTGAATATTGAAAGAACATGATCTTACGATCTACCTATGTCTATAATTAGCCATTTTTGAATTAAGTCAGTGCCAGATACTCTATTCATAACAGGCTATAATACACCTTTGAAATTACCTCTTTCTGTAATCAGCTTGTATTGCAGTCTATCTGTGTCACCTAATGTAATTTACTCATTAACAGAATATTGCAAGACAGTTGCAACTGCATCTAGCACTAAAGCAACTGCAGCAAATTTTACATAAGGTACCCTGATAATAGATAATAAGGTCCATTGAAATGTATATCACCTAACTGTGGAATCATTTAGATTCAAGGATCAATTCAGATATTGGAAAAAGTGTTTTGTATTAAGTAACAACTAAGTCAAGAGGATTTACAAATGAATTACAGTATGGAACCCAGGAGTATTAAATCATGCTGAATGACCAGTGCTTGTTCTATTTGAATTAGTACGTTTTGTAAAGAACTCAACTTGTCTTTGACATCCTAATTATAACAATTAAACAAAAAATATGCACACCATCTCATCAAATCAGTCCTTTAACAGTAACTTTTTGCCATTCATACTCCTATACGTATCACAACCATTTTACCATTTTAAAGGAGATCATTGCTTGATTATATTGGTGGCAGTCCTCATCATTGTTAATCTTAATACTTAGGAGATGGTGTGCTGTTACTGGATCCAGGTTTCCTCTAGAGTCAGTCTGAATCCTCCTCAGCATGGAAAATGACCTTTGAGTGGCTGCATTGTAATGTGACAATGTTAGTACAATTCTGGGGTGCCCAGGGGGCCCAAATGGTCTAACGCGCTACCGTTTACCAATCATTACCATTTCATCTCTGTCCGCATTAATTCAAGTCTCAGCCTCTGCCATTGTGGGTATGTGAAAAAGCTAGCCAGTAGCTTCCCATGGGTCAGTACTTCTTACCAGGATTTTCCAAGATTCTTCCTCCAACAGTTATACTGGCCACCACGAATGGCCTACCTTGCGTTGAGAAATGGCGTTAAACCCAAAACAACAACAGCAGCAGTACAACTCTGCCGAGTCCACCAAGTAGTCTAAATTGTTTCTTGCCTATGGATAGATTTAGATTGTTGTCTGCCGGCCAGAACTGCACAAGATTGGTACTGTCTGAGGTCTAATTTTGTTTTAATGTCCAATAAGATTCTCCATGTGAAGCGCAAATGCATAAATTACACCATCACACTCTCTGTGACTTTAAGCCCAATTTGGAGACACATTTGTTATCATCATTGTCATCACTCTCACCACTCATTATTAACGACAATCAAATCCAGAAAACGAGTATCACTTAATAACATTATAAACCAATATCTCATTCATCCCAAGCAATATGGATTACAATTACAGTCTGTGACATATACCTCGGTCTGGTTTACATTCATGTTTACAAAAGGATTAAATCAAGATCAGTGGTGTTTATATCAGATTATGCAATGTGGTCATTCAAAGTACTGTCAAATTCATATTTTGTCAAAAACTTTGGCCGCTTGTCGTTTTCTGTATTTGGTCACTCACAACAGGAAGCTTATATAATAAATTAAGATTATTATTATTATTATTATTATTATTATTATTATTATTATTATACAATTAAGATTATTATTTCTTTATGAATAATAAAATAGTCACTATTTAAGTAGTTTTTATCAATTCACGTGAGAAGTTTGTTGCAACTTCTGAGTCAGGGAATATTATTTTGATTAGATCTGAAAAATAATCTTCTACCAGAAACAGGAGATTATGTTAAAGTTGGCAAATAATGTCTCAGCAGGGGTAACTTCATTCACATTTGACGTCGATTGTGCAAACATTGATTTTAATGCTAGCATATTTGTTGTTGAGGTCAATATGCTTGATTGAGATGGAATTTCTGCATCATGCGTGATGTTATTCTTTCCACCGTAACTTCAAACTCAGCTTTGTAGGTTGAGCACAATGCATTTCCCTTTGGACTTGATTGCAATTACTGAAATTACCATTTCCAACTTCACTGAATTTTGAACTTTGGTGTTTTGCATTGGCATGCTTAGACATCTTGACAAACTTCAAACACCGAAGTCAAACCGACCCAGTGTAATTCCACTTGAGCTACTGTGTAATCAAATGATAATCAATTACCATCTTTAATCCTGTCCAAATTACTTTTGATCATTGATCATACTCTAATCGACCTGAGAACTTTAAGGATGGAAGCAGAACATACCTTGCAAAGAGAATCAAAAGTAACATTAATGCTTTTATGTTGATTGAGCTTTTTAGAAACCTAACCATAATTACACCTTCAATATTTTCAGCTTCTACTCATACATAGTATTATCCGCCTCAACAAACTTACAAACGATGAAGTCGCTGACTATGCTAACAGGATCAAAGGGTATAATTAGCAACTACATTGTCTTGCCCTGCTTAAGCCAGTTCACAGTCACGTGATCACAGGCAGTATTACCGTAAGTAAACTGCACTGGAACCAAAGTGTGAAGAAATAAATGGCAAAAATAAAAATCTTTCTCTAAAAATTTTGCGTACATGGAAGATTTCAGTGAGTGATGGGAGACACCACTAAACTCATGAGCAAAACTCTCTTGTGTGGGACGTTCACGTGTATAAGCATATTTCATTTACATAAACGGACATCATCGCTGAATATTTGACTAGCATTTGTTTCCTCAACACACACACACACACACACACACACACACACACACACACACATGCAGACACACATACTTGTATAATTTTTGTCATTCTCACAATATATTTGTTAGGTATTTAATGGAGTCAGCAGTTAACTACCACGATATGACGAAGAAGAGCTGTATTATCATAAATTATGTCTGTTTCAAAAAAATTTCATATCTCATAAAACATTTCATCTATTTAAAATATTACAAAGCTCATATTCCTACCAATGTTGAGTGACACTTTCACAAACATGTAAAGGATTTTATCATTTAGACTTTACCTTCAGAGTGATCTTCTCTGTGACAACATAATTGGACATCTATGCAGATTTTACCAGCTGGAAGAGTGGCTGTCTTTTTTTTCAATAGATTCAACACAAATATGTTCATTCCAATATGTTTTCAGAGTAATGCTAATGTCTCCCGTGCATATTTTCTAAGTGGCTGAAGATGTATGATGACACTACCATGTTTCACACTAAGGATGACTGAGTACAAATCATACTCAAGAACTTTTGAAACTTTTTTGAATGAGCCAGTGATGTGATGTGATGTGATTATGATTTTTAACGTAGCTTTAACAATTTTTCAGTCATATCTCTACGATGTCTGCAGTGTGGCAGTTTATAGTGATGTCTAGCACTGGGGCATCATGCCGCAGACATGTGGCATGATGTTCCACCCAGTCACATTATCCTGACACCAGGCCGACCAGTCCTAACACTAACCTCTTAATGCTGAGCGCCAAGAGAGGCAGCTGTTAGTACCATTTTTGTAAGTCTTTGGTATGACTCGACCGGGGAATCTAACCCACGACCTCCCGCATCCGAGGCGGACGCTCTAACCACTAAGCCACCGGAGTGGAATGAGCCAGTGATAGTTTCCTCTGCTGTAAGAATTGGTTCTCCATCTCTTTCCACTGCCACTGTTAATGAAAAGCAAGGCATGTCCAGCACTGGTGCTGAAAATTTAAACAAAATTCCATTAATATCAATTTGTAGCATAAATCATACTATCTGTGCTTAAATTCAAAACCCCTACCATGGAATATCTTGCTGGTATATGTGCCTAACACTGGCATACATTTCAGTTGCTTGAAATGTGATTGTACCCCAGGAATGCCGAAGTAGTTAGAAGTTTGCGTCAGTTTCTTTAATGAAGCGAATAAAAACATACTAATGTTGATGAATGCGATTAGATAGCTTTGTTTCACTTACAGATTCAACTCTCTCATAGACGTCGAATCAAACTGCAAATAACAAAGACCCTGATGGGCCTGGGCTGTTTGTAGTTGGACTCGACTTATAAGCCAGTATATACGCTATGTAGATCTATCTGGTACAGATAATTCACATAAATGTATTATGGACCACTAAAACAGAGGAAATCGGTGTAGTCGAATTATTTTCGCGTGAAACATTTCGCTCAAGAGGAAACATTCACAAAATTTACAGTTTGAGCCCATTAAAAGAAATTTCCGAGCCCAGTTAATAATATGAACGATGTCGGAGGTAGGTACTGAAAATGAATGTCATTGTATTCTTTAGCTATAAACAAAGTAAAAGTGAACATCTAACTATAGAAAAAATAAGAGACAGCATTGAGGGGAACTATGCGTTTAACCAAAGAGTGTAACAAATACATACGACTTTGCATAGTTCATGAAATACAAATTTACCTTATTCAAATCGAAGTTTGTCTGCGTTTTTATCTCAGGACATTTTCCGGTGGATGGAACTTGTGAGAAAGCATAAGCAATTAGCATTAGAATAGACAGAACCGAAGACCACATTCTGCTGGTTATATTTGACTCGTACAAAATGAGCGTGCGTATGGCTCTTATATGGCACAATTCAAGGCCTTGACATATAAGATAAAGGTCTGTTACGTGCATAAGGACCAATATCACGTGTACGTATTGGATTAGATTCAACTTTGCCATCTCTACTCTCAAGAGCTTCTGGAAATGCCAAACTCACTCGATTTCTAGCAGAGCTCCACTGTACCGCGGGTCGTATGCTTTTTATTGCTAATATTAAATTTAACAGTTTAACCGATGCGTTTTAGTAGTAAAATAAAAAAAAAAAATGATTGCAGTCACGTGCGTGAATACTTATGTAAGTATAAACCTTCCCCTTTCATATTATCAAATACACTGCATCTTTTCGTTTATTACAAACTAGAACCATTCACGGAACATGCATTTTGGACATTTAGTTAATAAGAACGTTACTCCAAATATAACGTAACAGAAGATTAAACACTACTTTCAAACTTTGACTTCCTGTCGGCCAATATTTGATGTATTGTTTGTCATTGAGATAACCCACTAAATGCATGTATTTGTTTGTTTCTGGAAGCTTTTAAACACATAACGTGACTTTCATTAAAAACATTTCATACCACAGTAAATCTTCTTGACGAAGAGACTTTGTTCTTTTCTGAAATAATATGATTTCATCTTCTACAGATTATGTAATATCTTTAAAACTAGCTAATCATCCGACTACCGCCCCTCCCATATTTACACAGAGAAATATTATGGCTACCGTTGAAGTTTTTTTTTTCTATTTACCTTTCTACATCATTAAGATAATAATAATAACAACAACAACAACAACAACAACAATAATAATAATAATAATAATGTGTCAATAGTACTTTCCAATCACACGATGAAAGCTATTCAGTTTATTTGTAAGCAAACGGAACGTGCTTTACAGTGCATGCACACTATAATAGGGCTGATTTTGCTTACCATGAAATGGTATTGCTATTTAATTAAACACTAAATTTGCTATTATAAGAAAAATATGCACTGTCATTTCCTTAATTATGTATTTTCTATGTATCCATTTCGAAGTCTCTAGGTACAAGTCTCAAAAATGTCTCTCCTGCCCTTTATGCAACGGTTCCTCAGGTCTGTAATTCAGAAATTGCAGTTCTCTGTCTGTCTGTCTGTCTCTCTTTTACCCGAATACTGTACGGTAACAAGGTTCAATTCTCACCGGAGAAACATATTTACTGATCGGCATTATTGCAGTCACGTGAATACTAATAATTAATTCTCACCGGATAACCGTATTTACTGATAGGTATTATTGCAGTCACGTGAATACTCATGTAAGTATAGTCCTTCCCCTTGTCCTCTATTTTATGTAACATTATTAGTGCTCTTACACCTACACAAACAAAACCAGGTATATATCGTCAATATAGTCATGTAAATATTCCGTTATCTTCAGGGAAATTAAACTTTAAAGATTTATTGTATTCAATATAACCAACGTAACAAGAAAATTGTAAAAGTACACATTTTCGATACACATACGCTATAATTCTTTCCATCATGAACTCTACAAACTTTAAATATTGTTTTTATGTGAGAATAGTATTTGAAGACGGAAAATGCGAGACTCATTTCTACAGCGTTTTGTGATGCCCAGTGGTCTGAAGCTTAACGGTGTCAGCCTGCACACGGGTTTCAAGCTCTTTACTGCAGACAGCTACTCTTCAGTTTTAGAAAACAGTTTTTGTCTCTTTGGATAAATGTAGACAGGACTGAATGAAACGTTTAATGCACTGTTGATCATTGAGTAAAGATGATGAGTAATTTAGTTGCTTAAGGTGATCAATTTAAGTTCTGCATTTTAATTGTAAGATTACTTTTTCCACACAAAACCTTCGGATCATCGTTTTCATGCCTACATCGTGGAAAATGTCTCTCAAGATACCTTGAGAATACCGACTGCGTATCGATAGTTCTATAAATATGTACAGAAATGGCAAACACACGTGTGTGTGTGTGTGTGTGTGTGTGTGTGTGTGTGTGTGTGTGCGCGCGCGCGCTCATATATCCAGTGTACAAATTGTCGTTGGAAAGAATTATAACTCACCTGTACATACCGACACAAATCAACAAAACTGACTGGGTGATTACACTGCCTTACGGGGCTGAATCGTGGGGGTGGGGGTGGGCCAGACATAAGAAGATAACTTAGTACGGGTTATTAGTCGTCTATTTTATGTTCTTATTAAACATTTGAGCAGCTACCTAAATTACTTCATAAGAAAATTGTATCATCGGGCGACACCAATCTAATAAAACAGCTATTCTTCGCTGTAGCCCGGGCTATGTTGGCACGCAAATATCTTAGGACGGTAACTAGTAAATATGTGTCTCCCGATTATCTAGTTGTGTGGCAGTGTACTCAGTAGTCCGATAAATCAGCCCCAAGCTGTACGAATATTGATGGACTGTTTAAGTTTTGATCTCATCTCATTATAAAATCATGAATGTGACCCAGATAGATCTGACCGCAACAAATCAGAGTACATTTTCGACACTTACCGGTATTTTTCGCAGCTCCTAGGTTACAGTCGGTTGAAGGGCCTTTCGCCTTTTTACTTCAGGTCAGTTGTTTGCTTAACTAATACCCAATGGTCGCCATCAGCATCTTATGAATTTGTTGTACCTGTTTACCATTCCCTGATGAAAAGTGTGACCACATCGCCATAATGTCTGATAACGCGCATTCCAAATGTGTTAACAAAATAAAACCACCTTTAATACTTGATCAACTACAGAATAATTAAGAACGTTGATTAAATTTTGCTAAAAGCATAACAAAACGACTTAGAAATTTATCTACGTTGTAAACAACCAAGAATTATATGAAGTGTGCAGGGACATTGAACCATAGTCAAAAGGAATTTTCGAAACAATTTGGCGTTTTAGAACGTGAAAGCTCCGACGGACTTAACGATAAAACCTAACAGATGACACACCCGTGTTTTATTCAGGAAAAAGCGTCACGGGTAGTGTAGTTAGAACGATTGCTTTACCTTCTTTCAATAAAGTTTGAAATAAACTTGATCATATATGCCTCAACATTTATTTGAGTTTCGTTAAACTTTATAAACAAAGTTTCCAACTCTTTAATGTAGATGTTTACCTTAAGTAGGTTCGTATGTTTATAAGATCATTTCGACTTCGTATATGTCGTCTTGTGTCGTAAAGAGAAATATCTCGTTTGCAAAATATTTACTCTCCTTTTAAGCCTCCAAGCTTGTAAAGGACCGGATCAGCTAAAACTGCAAGCCATATTTCCTCGGTAAAGTTAATACGGTTGCGTTTTTAAAAACTATTTTACTAAGTCAACAATATCAGGAGAATACATTATGCTTGATAAATTATCTTTAAGTGCTGTCAACAAGTCTACAGGACCAACATCTACAACAAGAATGTTTATTTGTAGCAGTTTGCAACATCTCTTCAATCCTTTCAAATGCGTGAATGATTTCAGATTGATGTCATATTATTGCCATATATGTGGTCGATTCTAACAGAAGTGCCTCAAACCTTGAATTACCATGTCATGCTTTAAATATAACATTAACTTCCAAAATTTCCGATCTTTGTTTTGTTTAAATCGATGGAGAATGAGCTTGTACAGCTTTCGAGATCTTAAATTTGTACTTTGAAATTAGCCGAATATACGTCTGCATATTTACCCATATCAAATATGTACTGTATTCCTTCATCAGATTGAACCATATTGCTTTTAAGTCTGACGTTACCAATCTTAATGTTGTCACAATTGAAAGTAATTTGCAATTGTGCATCTTTTTAAAACTATTAAGGGATATTGTTTTTGATAATTTTTGAGATCAACAAATGAGGATCTTTAGGGGTTTTTTTGCATGTTATTTTGTAACACAACTAGATTTGAGTACACTCGAATCCCATCACAATTTGTAACCATGTTTCTCTTGACACCAACATTGCTGGTTTTTATGATACGCTTACTATATATTCGCTAGTAACTTTTGATTTGAGTGTTGTTCTCTTCCTACATGAGTGGGGTTATGTTAAATAGTGTAATTCACAGGTAATTATTGATTGTTTTAAATTTGAACATTTGCAATGTAGTCTTTATGAGTGGTTTGCATCCAAAATATCAATCTAATATTGCGATTTACTCACGTGACTGATTAAAGGAAATGGGTTTAATGTAGAATCGGAGATATTAATTATAAATAGAAAAGTTATTCTTTAATAAGCACAGTAACTAATGCTCTTTAATATGCACGTAACCTACACTACGTACGCTCCGTAAGCAAATTTAAATGCTGTTAATAGCTACTCGATTGGCGTGAAATCAGTCAGCTCCTTTTTCTAAATTATCCCGATACCAGTCTTAAACAAGCAATTCAGTGCTCATTATTCGGTATGAGTTCAGTGCCTCTTTCTGAATTGAATATGAAAGGACGCATATTTTATGATTGCACGACAGCCTCAGCAGGAGAAGAAAGCAAACAACAACAACAACAATACCATCCACCAAAACCCCAACTGGTTTTGATTCATACTATATATTACAATTTCTATATAAATCATCTTCTAACACGCTTATATTACAGTCATACTTTCTGTAAATATGTAACCATGGTAACAACACAATTCAAACAACATTCCATATGTACTGGACCTCCATTCCGGCCCGTTAGATAGTCAAGGTCACGTACCATTTCATTTGTTATTTATTTCGGACAGATATTGGTTGAACTAAAAGGTCTTTCATATTCTTCGGTAAACACAATAGGTCTTGCAATTTTCGGCAATAATTTTCTTTAATTTTTTTTATATATTAAATTTTCATGCATTAATTATCTAAATATCACAATTTTGCACGTTCGTTGAATGGACAAAGAGAAAAATGTATCAATGATGTTTGTGTGTGTTTCTTACGGAGTCCGTGATGGGACACACTTCACATTTTTTTTAAATCCGAGATCTCGGTTTACTAACCTGAGATCTCGATTTACTAATCCGAGATCTCGGTTTACTAATCCGAGATCTCGGTTTACTAATCCAAGATATCGATTTAATAATCCGAGATCTCGGTTTAGATGGCGCTCTACAGTTTCGTATTTTGCATAGAATTTTAAAGAAAAAGAATTCTCCCTGGTTTCCTCACTAGTTATACTGGCTATTTAGAAAGACCTTGTATATCTTAGGTATTGTTCCTTTATTTTGGTGTATGATTGATGGGTGTAATATGGGTTATAGAGTATACAACTTGGCCTTACTCCAGATGTGCACCTTTCAAAAAAGTGCTAGCTCCACTTGGTCATTTTCACTTCCTGAACTTCAGAGGTAAATTGGAAAAAAAAGAGCCAATAACTTTTTTTTCACATTTTATATATTTGGTAATTCATTCATTGCACTTTCAGAAGCTGGTATTGTCTAGTCTGGCAAAATTCATATTCCCTACTTTAATAGCTGCTAAGGATAGTGTACGTTAGACAAATTCAGGCTGAATTTTGGAGCACAAGGGAGCAGTCATAAAGATCAAAGGTCAAAGGGTAAAATATTAGCTTATTGTTTAATATGGAAGAAAGCAAATTTGCTTTTTCGTCATTTATGTTTTAATTTCATTCCAAATAGATGAAAAGAAACATTTTCACTATATATTCATTTTACTTAATGCAACAGTTTTAAATTTAAGTTGACTTTATTCCTATATTCTAAGACTTCTAATTTCCCCATAATTAAGGTCACTACTCACACAAATATGCCTCTCGGCAAATTATACAAGCAAGAGCAAAATAAGCATAATTAGCTCATTTTCATGCATACAGTCAATGTTAAGGTACCATTTTATTCAGAATATCGTACATAATAATATGAAAATAAGAAAACTAATTGCATAAATTGTTATATTTGTTTTAAGGTGGCGCTCTACAGTTTCGTATTTTGAATAGGGTAAGAATTTTAAAGAAAAAGAATTCCTCCGGGTTTCCTCACTAGTTATACTGGCTATTTAAAAAAGACCTTGTATATCTTAGGTATTGTTCCAAGAACCTTTAATTCCCTTTATTTTGGTGTATGATTGATGGGTATAATATGGGTTATAGAGTATACAGCTTGGCCTTACTCCAGATGTGCACCTTTCAAAAAAGTGCTAGCTCCACTTGGTCATTTTCACTTCCTGAACTTCAGAGGTAAATTGTCAAAAAAAAGAGCTGATAACTTTTTTTACATTTTATATATTTGGTAATTCATTCATTGCACTTTCAGAAGCTGGTATTGTCTAGTCTGGCAAAATTCATTTTCCCTATTTTAATAGCTGCTAAGGATAGTGTACTTTAGACAAATTCAGGCTGATTTTTGGAGCACAAGGGAGAAGTCATTTTAGTTAGCAGTGTGCTAAGATCATTCAAAATTTCCAAAAGAACAATATCCAAAGAAATGTCAGTCACATTACATCAAAGTAACATAAAGATATGCCAACATTCTCTCCACTGTGCATGTTTTAAATGCAAACAACTTTACCTTACATACGTCAATCTCTCAAAAGTACAGATTAACTGGTGAGCACCCCCTTACTAATCCGAGATCTCGGTTTACTAATCCGAGATCACGATTTACTAATCCGAGATCTCGGTTCACTATATGGAGATTTCAATTGATGAATTTGTCATCATGGTGCCTAGTTTTGACTGGATGCTTTTATTGTGGATAGACTGCTGTAGGTTGGAGGAATTATTCAAGCATCTGCGGTAAATTCCAACTGTAGATTTTTGTTATAAGGGCGTTTATTACAATTACAATAAAATACTACTTGTCAAGTGACGAGGATATCAAGTAAGCCAAGACTTCTCACTGTCGATGACCTTCAGAATACTTCTACAGTATGTAAGTGTCCATGATTATTACGTTTGTGATAATGCATTCATAATAACTGCTTGTGCGAAAAATCGAGTATATTTCTTTTGTCACGGCAGTTGAGCGTTTGTCAACTAGTCCGTCTGCTTCTCGTGGTTCGGTGGTTCTTTCCGGGGTTCTCCCTGGTTCTTCCTCCACCCTTTATAATGGCCGCCATGTATAGCCTATCTTGTGCTGAAAAATGGCGTTAAACCCTATAACAACAACAATAACAACGTCCATCGTTCTTTTTATAGTCTCTTGAAGCCCCAGTTTAGAGTATGTAGTTAGGTTCCCTGTATGGCTTGTTAATAGTATGTGGATTTTGGATTCATGCTCGATCATAGGGAACCCTTGTTCAGGTTAAAAAATAAATAGATTACTTGTCTTAGCTAATACCGAAAAGTCTGCACTGTGATGTCTTTGCTTTCAGATTAGATGAGGTGTATATGGCTTAATTAATTAGTCCTTAGTTTTCAATTTGACCTCAAGCAATTCATAGAGAGAAGGCATAGAGATGAAAAGGTCAAAGTATATTTGATTTAGTACTCCGACATTTCGATTTAGTAATCCGAGATCTCGGTTTACTAATCCGAGATCTCGATTTAGTAATCCGAGATCTCGGTTTACTAATCCGAGATCTCGGTTTTCTAAATCTAGATTAGTGATCTGTCATGCGCAAGCCTCACTTTGATTCTTGCAAATGGAACGAGGGACGTTGAAGAGAAGTTAAGCAGCTAAGTAAGAAATTGCTGTAATCTGTAGATGTTTAATTCATAAGTGGCATTCTTTTGGCAATCAAAGTAAAATCATTATCGCAAAAGTGACGAAGCGAGGAAGTTTATGTGACAAATGCAGTCGGTATATTACACAAGTCAGATCCTCGCACCGTTACCGAAACTATAGTTTAACTCATTTAAACAAATATGCAAAAGCCACGGAGCTTGAACTAATATTTTGAGGATAACTTTATGGTCGCAATCTGTAGGCCTACTGTACGACATTTTGCACTGTAACTAAAATATGGTTTAACGCTTTGTGTATGTACCATATCTATTTACAACTCGTTTTCTGTTTATGACATTTGTATGATCCACCGTGCGCCAACGGTGTTATTCCTGCATCGTGATACAGACAATGAAGAGGTTAAAAACAGAACGAGTAAATAGGCTAAAATTGCATAAGAATGAATAAGACAACAGTGTGGAGTATGAATTATTTTCTTGCGTTTGAATGTACACCAATATGACATGAAGGTTTCTAAAATACATCCTCTAGAATGGAACCATTCACCAAATAGCCATATCTCTCATGTTGTAAAACTGTAAATTGTGTAATTATGACTTTTTAATTTGAATTCACTTTTATGTTTGTTATTTGCGTTGGTTGATTCTTTTTTTGTACGTAATTTGTTTTCAAATCTGGTGAAATGTATTCAATACTTACGTCAACATAAACTAAACAATTATATTTTGTTAAATTAGGTGATACTAACTACTACTACTAAGTCTGGATTAAGTTCGCATTCGTCCTTTCGGACATGCGTGACCAGTTAATGTCCGCATGGTGGACTTCTAAATGATCCTGGGGAAAGGAAAGCGTGCCACATCCCCCAGGCTTTAATGCCCTCAAAGAGGGCTTCTAAATATGCCCAAGATGTTTCTTTATTCTAGCTGGTGACGACTGAGTAATGTTGCAGCCATTTCACCAGCTAGAGGCAGTTGCTTGAGAGGGACTGGACCCAACACGCACTCAAGCAGAGTCAGTACTGCCGCATTACCACCAGGTGTCAACCAAGCGTTAAGAGACGTCCGCTGCCATTGGTTGGCAGCAATGACGTCTCATTCGGGCACCTGGTGTGTGGACGGGTGGAAATCGTTCCACATACCGTCCATGTATTGGTGGCCTAGCAAGGACGGGAAGACTGTACCAATTTCAAATCCAGTCCAGTTGTCTAATGGACATATCCTTATGCCAATAATGTGTAAGCCACCTCTGCAATATAGCCATATTCATTCAGTTTGTAAAATTTTTCCTACCACCTATCAATCGAATGTTACTAGTACATTGTATACATTAAAAAGGTCCCTAACAATTTGAGGTACTAATATGTTTTAGCGACATGTAAAAGTTGAGTCAATATTAGTCAATCGGTTTGAATTTAGTGAAGCCGGCCAAAAGGATCAAGTCAGAATCATAGATTGTTATAATTGGGATTCCTAGCCAAAATGGAATCCCATTAGATAAGAGGCAATTTAGTAAGCCCTAAAAAGGGCTGTTTGGCAACTACTTAAAGGTTCTCCGGCGATCTTCAGCCTCTTTTACTTTCCTCGCCGTGCGTGTATCCTATCCGGTACTTTCAGGAAATTCTTTATAGCCGTGCAGGGTAGTTAGATATTTCGCTGCATCAATCAGATCCATTAGAGGATAGGTCTGGTAGGCATGTTGGTAAAATTGGGTGAGTACCCTGACTCCGAAGTGCCATTGTTGTAGTCTGGGTCTGTACTTGTTAAGGATTCGCCAGGCGAGATATTTCACAGCGCAGATGTAGATTCCTGCTTTGTTTGTATCATCAACCGCCGGCCTCAGTCCCATGTCCAACAGCTGACGCATGTAGTGCTCCTCTTCATCAGTCTCTCCCTCTTCTTCTTCTACCTCAGCTACTTCTTCCTCTATTTCTTCCTCACTAGATGAGGACATTTGTAGGTCTGTTTCTACAGTGGATTCCATTTCATGCTGAACCCTCTGCCAAGGTGGTGAAATTGTGGCAACAGCAGTAAAGGCCGCTACACTGGCAAACGTTTCCTGTGCCTTTTGTTTCTTCAGAGCGTGGTCTGGTTTTGCCTGAGGAGAAATGATTGAAGGCCTGGCCATCGTTACTTCTTCCGCTTTAGATGGAGAAGTTTGCTGGAGTGGCTCAGTCTTCTGCTGGGGGTTATTTTCTTGTTGAATCGCGCGCTGAGGACTGCTCCCTGACTGGGTCTGCAATGATTGTTCCCTCAGTTGGCGCCATTTTTCTTCTCTGCGTCCATTCCTAGGCCTGTGTCTTGTTTCTTCTGTTTTCTCTCAAATTCAGCAGAGTTATTCTGTTTTGCTGTGCCTTCAAGCTCCATCCTGAGGCGACCAAAAGACCAAGTTCTTTTATCACACTCAGGGCCTGGGCGGAATTAAGTGTTCCATCGCTAGCTCCATTAATACGTCCGTCCTGCTGCTATCTTCGCTGCTGACTGGAGAGGGTAATACTAACGATAAAAGTTATTACATTATCACCACAGAAACATGCATTGTGTGTGTGTGTGTGTGTGTGTGTGTGTGTGTGTGATCTTTATATGCTAAACAATTTTGAAATTAGTAACTGACATTTTTCCCGGGTGTCACGTTTTGAAGACCCCTCACGTACACAACTTGGCTGGGGTGGAGAATGACGCCACGACATTGGCGACTGACCTTTGTTGCGCAAGATTGCGGCTTGAATCGAGACTGGATGGAACAAAGGGACAGCTATCTTCAACGGGACGAAGTAACTGGTAAAACCGGAAGAGGTTGTTTATTCACACCCAAGGATTGGCCTAGCCGTGGGAGAAAGAATTTTGACATGCACGTGAGAAAGTAGGGAGACTTCAGTTCAAAGAGACCTGTATCAAATCAGGGCTGACTTAGGGAAATATGGGCGGGGCATCTGTCCAAAGCAGACCTTTATTCTACGGGTCATTTTATGATCAATTCAGTACTCGCAAGGATTTTGACCAACTTAGAGGTCTAGTAGTTAGGGAGTGAATTCAAATAGGCGTACTCCGAATACAAGTCATTCGTAAAAGGGAAAGCGGGAAATCAGACTTTAAAAGCTTCTTATAGGTAAGAATTCTTCGCCCGAATTTGTTGAACGTTACTAAGTGAGAGTTGTAAGTTTATATATAGTGTGTAGAACTTGATTACTAGAATTATGTTGGTATGTAGAAGTTACCTTTATCAGAGTTATTCTCACCAGCGTATTTGAGTTATTTACCTATCGTAACGTTATGTAGAGAAATTAGTAGTATACAAGATTGAATTACGTAGATTGTTAGCCTGTGATCGAAATTAATTGTGTTATTTGTTGCTGTGTGCATCGTATTAAATTATTGCATTTATTAATGAGTTTTGTTAGAACTTATGTTTGTTTAAATTTTGAATTTGAATAGTTGTGAACTATACAGAGTAAGGCATGTTGACCTTGTGAACATATCGTGAAGTATCTGTACATTTGTATTTGAACATTGTGCGTACCTCTTATGATTTGTGCGGTAAGGAATGCATCTGATTGTTGTGCTGTTGGTAGTTACTATATCGAGAATTAAAAATGTGTACTCATGTCACGGAAGTTGTTGATGGATGTATTAGGAGTCGTTAATACCGTTGTTGTATTATTACCATATCATACATGCGTGTATGGAATATTTCGATGTGAGTGTATGCGTGACCTAACGATTTTAATGGCCATTATGCTGATGAAAGGTTGTGTGAGGGTTTGAGATTGTCTAGGCCGATAGGGAGACTAGACAATACGTCCCTTTCTATTTACAGAGAAGCTTTCGGTGTTGTTTTGGAGTTGTTCGGGTTGGACCGAGTGCCACCCAAAGGTGACGAAGTAGGGAGAAAGTTGTTGTATAGGTCACGGGACCGGATAGATTAACGGAGGCAGAAGTTTGAAGGTAGACCGGAGAACGGAAGTGGAGGAAGTGGAAGGGTGAAGGACGTAGTCATGGGACGGAAGGGGTACTGGAGTACCAGTGAAGGAAAAGGAAATAATACAGATGAGTACAATAGCAGGGACAGTTGGAAACACTCGCGTTGCACATTTGATGATGAAATTGGCAGATTAAATAGGTCGACCGAGTGGAGAAATGGTGGAAATTTACTTGTGTTGTTTGAAAATTTTGATCTGTTATTAAATTGTTATTCCTCACATTTCAATTTTTGTATATTATCGACCTAGACCGTCGGTATTGCTGATTGGGGGCATGGAGCTATATATCCATCTATTAAAAAAGATTAAATTTTACGTCCTCCTACGAGATTAGCAATAATACATTAGGAGACAACGTTTACACCGACGAAATTTGTTTATGAAAGACAAGTGTGGTGGCGTAGTAGATTATACCTATAGATTATTTAAATATGCGTCTCGGAGTTCTATGTTTTAGGAAGAATGGAGACACATGCATACATACATACATACATACATGTGTTCTTATGTACCAATTTACCTACCTACACAAACACACACACACATACATACATACATACATACATACATACATACATACATACATACATACATACAGTACCTGCAATAACCTCATAAAACAGAACTGTACGAGGTTGATGTCTAGTGCATTCCCTGAGAATAACCCACTATCTCGAAGTACCTTTAGTTCTTCCATCCAAATTTGACAGCACTCTAGCAGCAGTAGAGCTGAACAGACCACTTGGCTGAAACCTTATTTATAAAAATAAAGGCTCCTACAGGTGGCTGAAAAAAAAGGTCAATAACATAAACCGAACCTCCTAACTTTTATTATTACCATATAGTTTGAAAAACGGATAATAAATCGTTTGGGTTAGCTCATTTCCGTTACTTTTTGTTGATGTATTTTTTTTTAGATTTTTATGCGATTTCGTTTACTCGCGGGTTACTCAATTTTTTGTCGTTCAGCTCTACTGCTGCTATGAATTAAACAGCCATTATAGATATTATCAATAATGAGTATTGGAGAACCACACTCAGCTAAATTAGCTCGAGAGCGACTAAAGGCAATTAAAAAATATCTACCTGTTCGTGATTCTGTTAAGCAACAACTACAATCACGTCAGGAATATCAAGTTGAATTTGAGGAGGATACAAAAAAATTATTTAAACCTATCACTGAGACCACTAAAGGTATTCTACCTGTGTTAGAGAAAACCGCTGAAGAAACTGGAAAAATAGCAAGAAGAACAAAAAAGACAAAAGAAATTTTACGTGAACTTCCAGCCGAAATAGTTGCTGCGATGCCAGTCCCGGAAATACCTAAGGATGAAGATCAACCTGAAGATGCTGAAGAAGAAGATGATGAAGCAGAAGGTGCTGAAGCACTAGCCCCTGAACCAAAATCAGTATATCCTATAATTAATACTAAATTGATAGATAAATTTGATGAAGTAACTATTAAAACAATTAACAATATTGAAAACCTACAAAAATTAGCTGAATTTGCTGTGAATAATTTTAGTCAAAGAGATAAATTAATGAAACCTGAATACGATAAATATATTAAAGACATTGATCAATGGAAAAAATATTTATATCGCATACGCATGAATGTTAAACAAGCTAGAAATGATGATCCATCATATCGGATTTATAGTAATGAAATTGAAAAATTAAAACAATTAAGAAAACAAGAAGAAGAAATGGAAAGAAAAAAACGTAAAAGACAACAGTCTCCAAAACCATTTGAGCAATCACTTCGTGATTATCCAGAATCATTCAAAACACCATCGAAACCAAGTAAAAAAGCATCACCACAACAATTTGAATTATCACCACAACAATTTGAATTATCACCACAACAATTTGAATTATCACCAATATTAACACCGGTTTCTAAAATAGAACGAAAAGTACGAGATATACAACAACAAACAAAAAAACTAATAAAAAAACAACGACAACAAAAAACACCAAAACCATTTGAGCAATCACTTCGTGATTATCCAAAATTACCACCATCACCACAGATTAAATTACCACGATCACAACAACTACAACCAGCCCAAACAACAAGTAAGGAAGAAGAAGAAGAATTTCAAGACGATCCTGGCGCAACTGGAAGTGGTCTAGGAAGTGGTCTTATTACTTGTCCCAATAACGTTCTTGCTGATGTTGATCGACTAGAAATCCTCATCGGAGGAAAACGAGCTGGTAATAATTTCCCAGAAATCATTAATGAAGTAGCTGATATTTGTAAACGATTATTTACAGGTGGTATCATGGATATTAATGTATATCGGTCTCTTATTAATGAAATCGCCGATGATTATTATAGTGACTAAGTATGTAATTAGTGATAAAGTCACTTAATAATAAAATGATCATACACAATACTCGTGGGCCTACCATGGTCAGGGTAATAAACTCTCGATTACCGGTATACAAAACGACCTACGGAGATGGACTAGGTGATGTTATTCAAGGTCTGTTTAGAAGAATAGCCCCAAAAGCAATACCGATTGCAAAGCAGCTAGGAATGAAAGCTATTGATGTTGTTCGTGAAAAGGGTATAGGCGCTGTTGGTAATCTTGCTAGCAAAGCATTCTCAACAATTAAAGATAGACTATCACGATTAATACGCAGACCACAAGCGGCCCGACCTCAACCTGTGAAATTACCTAGCACTGAAGTGATGCCCGCAAGTGTAAGTAAAATAATAAATCAAGCAGCTAATCAAAAACTAGCGGAGTTAGCTGATATCCCGATGTCGGAAAAGGAAAAAAATATAACCGCTAGTCTCATAGCAGGTAGTGGTCTTCGTGTTAGACGAAGACGATAATGATAAAGATGTTTAAGCGCGTATCTGACCCCGCGTTTGACATGGATGCACCAGTACTCAAAGATGAGTCTGTGCGCGATTATCAGTATTATTCTTACGACGCCCGAATTCCAGATCAGCGTGGACGAATTGAACTACAGGTTCAGGATACAAGTAGATATTTCTTACCCGCTGAAGCATTTATTGAAGTAGAAGGTGAAATTTTAGATAACACTGTTCCTGCAGCACCAGTAGTATATGGAGCTGATGTTAGGGTTGGTTTTGTTAATAATGGTATTATGGCGTTATTTGATAGCGCTACGTACATGATTGACGGAAAAAATATTGAATCAATCCAGAAAGACGTTGATGTTGCTACAACAATACTTGGTCTTGCAAGATACAGCGACGATTATTCAAGATCAGCTGGTCCATCAATGATGTTTACAAAGGATACAACGGATCATCCTGACAGTAGAAATCAAGTCTTTCGACGGCCTAATGATCGAGCTATTCCTCCTGCTGCTGCTGCTATTGAAGATTTACCTTTTTCAAATCCAGAATTTAACTTAGGATTTACAGCACGTAGATCAATGTTAAGAGGCGATAGGAGAAGATTTTCATGTGCGATTCCACTGTCACATATCTTTGGATTCTGTAGAAATGTCAGAAAAGCCATTTTCGGAGCCAAACACACAGTTGTACTAGTACGAAAAGGCACAGACAATGATGCATTATGGAGACCCATTGGTAATGAGGGTATAGTAATACTAACAAAATTTTCCCTGTGGATGCCAGTGATGACTCCGTCAATATCTAAAGAAGACCGGTTGTTATCTTTTATGAGTCAAGGCGGTAAATCAACGTTGTCATGGTTAACAATGACCACAGATATTATTCAGAGTGCAATTGATGGTTTATTTACGTGGCAGATAGCTTCTCAGCAAGGTGTTTCTGCACCAAGACATATATTTATTGCGTTTCAAAATATTGCACGAGTAAACTCGCAAACACATAGTCACATGATATTTGACCAACTCGGTGTTTCTGAGGTTTCATTAAGGATAAATGGACATCAAGAACCATCCGAGGATATATTGCTGAATTTCGATCAAAATCATGTAGCACGTGCATATCATCGTCTTATGTCGTTCATGGGTCGTGATCAAAATATTGATACTGGTTTACAAATATCTCAGTTAGATTTTACAACGCTGTATCCGATTTATTACTTTTCTCTAGAACATTTAGATTTAACAAGACAGTCTGTTGTAGATATTCATCTTCGAGCTCGTGTGGTAACAGGAGTTATTGTTAATTACAGAGCAATTGCTGTTATACTCAGCGATAAATCGATGTTACTCGAAGGTGTTGGTGGACGAATGAGAGTTATTGATGCCCCAGTAGAAAATATGTAAATAAACATGTAATTAGATCGTTCATAATATTAATAATGTCATATCATCACGCTAGTGTGAGTCTGACTCCTGGTCAGATTAAAAAGCTGCAATCAGCATCAAAATATAACTATGGAATAAAAATATCGCTAAAGCGAGAACAGATGACCGGTGCAAATAAACTATCGTTGACCGAGCGTCAGTTCAAAAACTTCAATGATGCTAAAAAATCAAATAAAGGCGTTAAATTTAATCTTTCTGCGGGCGCCATCAAAAACATCGCTAAAACGGGTGGTATATTTCCGCTTCTTGCAGCAATACCAGCATTAATAGCAGCTGCAGCCCCAGCTGTTGCAAAAGCAGCTGCGCTAGGTGCTGTTGGAACTGCTGCTGGAATGGCGTTAAAGAAAGCAACCGGACAAGGAATCAAAAAAAAGGGAAGAGGTCTAAGATTACCAGGGACCCCACACTGGTACGGAAGGGTCTAAGATTACCAGGGACAGTTTACTAATAACACCCATGTCCAATTTTGATTTACTTAATGCTGCCAAGCAATTAAAAATAAAAAATTTCAGAGGTGTTTTTATGCGCGATCAATTACCTACCGTTGCAATGCAACATGAAACCGGTATCATTAATCTCGATAAAAACTCTGGCCCAGGCACGCATTGGGTCGCATATGCAATTGATCCACGTGGAATTATTTATTTCGATTCGTATGGATTAGCACCACCAAAAGAATTTTTAAAGTACGTTACCGGCGAAATTCCACTCTGGTATTCAACGCTACCGACACAAAAAATAACTGATCCTCCAATATGCGGCCGTGAAACCCTCGCTATGCTTGATGCTGTATCAAAATCAACAGCACCGCCTCATAAAGTCGTACACGCGTTCACTACACTACGTCATAGCACTTAAACTGATATCAGTAAATATAATGGTAGATATTTATGGAAGATCCTCAGGTAAAACTCAGAAGGTCGATTTATCTAAATATGCAACTCTTGATCAGCTCAGAAATGAAATCGATGATTTATTAAATATCACGAGTGTGGATCAAAATGAAGTCGTCGTTTTCCAGGACAAACAAGGACGATTAAAAACGAGTAATATACAACCACCAGATGTACTTATACGAATTCCCAACGCGGTTGTTAATAATGTCGTTACTTTCACTGATCAGGGTAAAATACAGGATTCCGGTAAGTCGGTTAACGATTATGTTAAGAAAACTGGTGATGTATTTACAGGTGACATTATTATGTCAGGAAGAAAAATTACGTATCTTGGAGATCCAATCGCAGATACAGACGCAGCAACAAAAAAATACGTCGATGATCAAGAATCCAAGTACGTGTCAGTGCGCGGTGGTATAATGCGTGCATTTCTCGACATGAATAATAATGGTATTAATAATCTCAGAACACCAGAAACAGATTTCGACGCTGCAACGAAGAAATACGTCGACGATAGGGAAATTCCAATAACGACTTCGTTAACGACTATCAATGATGGAATTGCTGCATTTAGAACTGAATATAATAATCACATACTAACATTTCTAAATTTTCGTAGAAATGTAAACAGAAATATTAACGAATTTTTGGAACTCCACCAACTGTTATTATTAATCTCGCTGATATTAACGCAAGACTCAACGATATCATTAGTGGTATTCCTAATATTATTCAAAAAAACTAATCTCGTTAAAATTCCTCACAAGCAGATCATTAATATCGTGTACACAGTCGCATCAGGAAAGGCAACATGGTCGCAGGAAAATAACACTTTTAAACACACTGCAGAGGTTACTGGTGTATACAGATTATCTGTATTTAGTAGTGCAAAATTCAGTATATTTACCACATTTCCATGGCGTCATTCAACCGATGATTTTTCTGGAATTGTGTCTATAGTGTTAAATAAAGATGTCGAGGAAACGTTTATGCTAATAGCGAATGATAAAAAGTTAACCGCAGCGACTTATTAGTGGTGTATTGAGTTTGTAGCTGAAACTCCCGAATTAGTTACTTAAATAAGTATAATGAATCAAGAATCATTTATCGACGTTCAACGTCACAGATACGCTCAAGCATGTGAGTGTCAAACTAAACTAAAAAATATCATCGACGATTACACGATAAAGGTAAAAAAATATCGTCGTCGTATGGTTGTTATTGATATAATGGTATACTCGGTTTCTGCTGTTATTGCTGGAACTGGATTATTACTATCAACAATAACGATGACAGCGCCTGCAGTTGTAACAATTATAGTTTCAACGGCAACAACATGTGCAGGTATCTTCAGTATTATCGCTAAGAAAATATCTAAGTGTACGAATGATAAACTAAACGAGTACGTGATGAAATTGCACACAGCAACAGCCGCATACACTAAATTATGCTCGTATATTTCAGCGTATCTCAGTGATGGTAAAATATCCGATGAGGAGTTCGTAACGATAATGAAAACCTACGATGAAGCATTCATAATCGCTAGTGACAATAACGGAAAGATGGAGAATTAAATAATAACGATAATAATAATGTCATCATTAGAATTACTTCAGCAGATCGTAGCTAATACAACGCCGTCAAAACTACTATGATATCATTAAGTTCAACCAATCCTGAATTTAGCGTTAATTTTCCGACTGCAATTCCAGCAAAGGAAATAGCATTAGCGCAATTACGAGTTTATTATAGTTGGCCTAATATTAGATCAAAACCGTTTGGTGGACAACAACCAAATAATTCACTGGTATTTGCGAATAAAAATAAACCAGATGGAACACCTGATTGGCAGGTTGTTGGAATTTCAACGGGCAGTTATCAAATAGAACAGATTAATGATGAATTTCAACGCAGAATTAAATCTATCACAGGAAAAGAATCTAAAATAGCGATCACTGTTCATGAACCAACACTATCAGCGGCGATTGAAATAAATTCTCCTGATTACCTCGTAGATATTTATCAGAGTTCGATCAGATCAGTGTTAGGATGGCCTGAAGTTGCACCAGCTTATCAGGGACCACCAGAACCACAGCGATCCGACTTCATTACTGATAAAAGAATATTTATACAACTTCCAGAATATCGAAAAGTAGAAGAGGCTTATCCATGGCAAAAATATTTAAGCGAAAAAAGAATTAGACATTATATAGATAGAATAGAATTCTATTTTACGAAACAAATTGATGGCAAGAAAGGTTCGATAAGAACACTTGATATTGATTTAATAAATTCATATGCTAATACAATTAAATCTGAGCATCAGCGTGTATTTAATAATCTACAAAATTTATTTTCAAGCATTAATGTTTATTACAGCGATGATTTAAAAAATCAGATAATTGAAACGATACAGCATTTGAATCAAGTTGCTTCAGACCTAGAGTTCATGAATGATGTTTTTGTTAACAGAGAGAAAAGATTAGTACTCCCTAGAGTAATATATTTTGAAGATTATATAGTTAATGAAGACGATCCAGAACAGCGTGTTCCAAACAATCACTTATTTACAACAGTTTTTCTTAAATATTTCGGAATTACGCGAGAACAACTAGCAACATTTATAATTCCCGGATTTAACTCGTCCGAGGTAAAGAAATCAGTTAATGATCTTATTGATGAACATTTTAAAAGGATGTGTGATTCATGGAGAAAAATAGCCCCACCACCGGTTATACTAAAACACAATAACAATCCCTTTGGTGCCGGACGTCATATATCGCCAGACATTGTAAACATAACAACAACAATCAGTCAATCTGGTATGTGATGTTATTGAAGGTAGCTATCAGGTAGATCTTTCTAAGTCTAGCCAGGCTCAGCAAGGGTACATATTATTCAGTTTCAGCCCATCGTTCCCTCCCGGTTCGTTAATTGTATCAGAGCCAATTAACCCCGTGTACCTGCGAGTTCATAATCCGTTATTATCAAGAATACACTTTAAACTTACAGATCAAAATAATAGAATTCTGGACACGAGAAATGAAGTGCTAAATATAAACCTGTATGTGAAATCATAATACGTTTTTATTATACAAAAAAAAAATATCCGGATGTCTATAATATTATTCTTTTGTTTACATAAAATCCGTGCACAATGAAATCTAGAAGACTTTGGTTGCATATTGATTATTCCATAACAGCTGTGCTGCGTAAAGGTATTTTAAGAACCGCTATATAACTAAATCAATATCCGCTGTTACGGCCCACGCATAGACTCAGTGTTATAATATATATTTTTTGGAAACTATAAAATCTCATTTTAGACAGAAAAATGTGGTTTTTGTTAAGAATATTGTAGTTTTTAGGAATAACGATATGACTGACACATTGTTAAGCTAAGGTTATTGGTAAACACATACTAACTTTTTCAATATGTATTTATAACAAGGTCCGATAGCTCAGTTGATAGCGCGTAGAAACTCTCATCTGGAGGGTCATGGTTTGAAACCCAAGAAGGACAAATTGTCTGCGGGGGGCGATTTTAGGCCAAGATTTATAATTTATTGGGGGCTCCAGCCACCCCCGTCTTCAGAGTACACCAATCCACTACGTCAACACGTGGTGGATTCACTTTTGTGAATTACCCATTGGTTGATCGTTATGGGTTAGTGTGCTGGCGTGAAGACGGCATTTCATCATCATCATCATCATATCATCATCATATCATCTCATCAAAATATACAGCGGGGGGTGATATGAGGTCGTGACCTTGTGACTTCACTAAAGGGGTACCCCACACAAGGGCCATTCCAAAAGACACAATCGCAAAACTAAAAATAAACCTAATGAGATTCCAGGCCACAAAGACCAATCAGCCTTTGAGTTCTTAGAGTTTCGGTTACGGATATGTAGGAATTCTTGTAAGGCAATAAACAGAATATGATTGGTCACTAAAATAAGACCTACACGTGTATAAACAACCCTCTGAGTTCCTAGAGTTTCGGTTACGGATATTTAGGAATTCTTTCGGGGGTAAACTAATAACACGTATAGACAACCCCTCTGAGCCTCTAAAGTTTCGGTTTCGGATATTTAGGGGTCTCTTGGGGGGTAAATGTCTAAACAAAGATTCGGAACCTCATTAGGTTTATCTGATACAACTATGGAATGGTAGACCGAATGTCACCCCGCGCTGTATATTTTTGTTTATTTTTATATTAAATATAAAAATAAATATATATAATGAACCAAGAAAACATTAATGATATTATTTCTGCTATTAGAAAACTAAAACATAACGGAATAAAAATATCTGATAATCTCGACCCTCAGAAAATTATGTGCGATTTTGAATTACTGCAACAAAGAAAATTTGATAATAAATATACACTACCTTCAAACTACAGATATATAAAATTAATTTATCAATCCATGCTTGAATCACTAGCTATGGTAAACGACAATCAAGTAAAGCTATTTGCACCTCTTGCACGTTCGATCGAAAATATTAAATCCAAACTGTCTCACGAGTACGAAAGAAAAAAGATTGTGGATAATCGTGTAATCCAATTAAGAAAGATTATGCTATCTGATTCTGTCAATGCTGAGAGCAGCGACGATGAAGGTGGACCCCTGACAGAGTCAGTGACTGTAATTATGGCTAAACAAAATCCTTGGGAAAATTGACAGAGTCGAACTATTTGTTTTTGTTAGGAATAGAGAGTTAGACATATTCAAATACTATCCAGTGATCGTATTTTATTGAATATGCTGATCTAGTAATATTATCTGCAACGCATTTTACTGAAGGTGGTATTATGTCAAAATATTTGGCAGCAGAATTAATTGACTTGAACACAATTTCTTCACCATCTGCATTTACAGATTTAACAGATCTTGCAAATCGTGCGCCGCCAGTGTTTCCGGATTTACAATTTTGACTCTGTGTAGTAATTCGTAGATTTCCAAGTGAGTTATCAAGCTTATTGCCGTTGATGTGGTCAACCACATATCCATCTTTGATTATTCCAAAAAAACATTCGAATATGAATCTACTTGATAAATAATTTTTCTTGCCATTAGCAGTAAACACAAGATAACCAGTATTATTAATACTACCTATTGGTTTTTTCAATCTGCAGTTTCTAATCACGCCATCACGAGATGCTTCATAATTGGTAAGGATTGGATTACAGTTTTCACTTTGCGTGATAATACGTAGATTTCCAAGTGAGTTATCAAGTTTATTGCCGTTGATGTGGTCAACCACATACCCATCTTTGATTATTCCAAAAAAAACACTCGTAGGTAAATCTATGTGATAAATAATTTTTATTTCCTTTGGTATTAAACGCAAGATAACCAGTATTGGTAACACTACCTACTGGTTTTTTCAATCTGCAGTTTCTAATCACGCCATCACGAGATGCTTCATAATTGGTAAGGATTGGATGTGACACAAATTCGTTTTGTTCCATTTATATATAATACTATTTGTTTAAATCATTATTTTTTTTGAAAATCTAGCCAAATAATCTTCTTCGGTTTTTATAGGAGAGTCAGTGTTATTTTTTTTTGTCATAATATCGTTTTAATTCTCTGTATTTTTTTCCGCCACATTTGAGACACAATTGAGTTTTTCCTCTTACTCCAACACCGCATTTCACACACGGATTGGTCCTAGACTTCTATTTCTGACACATTGCATATGATAACTACAGTATTCAGTCACGCATGTTCTGTTACACGGAGACGTATAACCGATTTTTAACCAGTGGCATTGATTTGGTTGAATCATATACAAAAGATTAATGTTCAATTTAATATATACTTGCCCTAATTATAATATGGAGGAATTATCCGTTATTGAACCTTCCCCTGCTAGATTCGATCTTGACAGACTATCAGAATATAAATTTAGTACTTTGATGCAGGATCTGGCATTAACGGATGAGGATGTAACCGAACGTATTCGTGAAGCAAAAAGGAATTTCGTGACGATGGTGCAGTTCATGCATGGTCAACATTCAGAGTTGGAAATGTTACTAATATGATGAATGACAAACGAGGAAAAGTAATTATTAATCACCTTGATAATCAAAAATATTTTATTTTAATAAAATTTATTGTAAATACAGAAGAAGATATTTGGATTATTCGTGACAAGCGTGATCCAGTCCGTGTGCAGTCCGGGGGTAATATTGTTTTCTTAAATAATAAATCTAAGCCCGGAATACTAACCGGTGTTGACAAACCTTACTATATACAAAGTTATCCAGCAAGTGCAGTTGTATATGGAATATTTCCGCTGAATGATAAACCTAATATTGCGGATCTCAAACCGATGAAAATATCAAGAATAAACTGCGTAGCTGAACGAGTTACAGAACACTTTACAAACGCGATACGTGGTAATGGTTTAACTGATTTAAGACGTAAAAAAATAAACAAATGGGCAGAGTCCGTTAAAGATACCGGAGCGTCTATCAAAGATGTCGCTGAGCTAGAAAAGAAATTAAAATTCCCAATAATAGTAAAAACGCTGACAGGAGAGATTTTATATAAATCGAAATATAAATCAAGAGGAGCTCCGATACATATTATTGATCATAATTCGCACGCATGGACCTCAGCAGTAACAATATTTCCACGAGATAGAACGGTTAAATTTTATAACGGTGACATCTTTGATTTTATTAAAAATATCAGCAAAAGCGACCCTGTATCCGTTTGGTTATTTCAGAGTTCGGAATATGATCATTACGATCAGTTTGTATGGCCTAATGGTGATATTTACCGTACGGAATCTCTTAATGTAGAAATGGAACATCTTGCGCAGCGCCTTTGGCGTGAATATACTTCAGACGATGTCAAAATTAGACAATTATTAAATAATTGTTTTACAGTTCCATCTGTAGCGGCTCATTTCGCTCAGGAAAAAAATTTATGGAAACCAACCCGATCGGAATTCCTTGAAGATGTCAAGAAAAGCTGTGTAGAATATGGTCACGGTGGATTATGGAACACCAAATACAACCATAGTGATGTTATCTCGGTTGATATGGTGGCGTGTTATCCTGGGAGTTTTTTTGGATATGGAGTATGTTCTAAATACTTTAAGAGATTCGGACATCCTACACATGACATGACCAGGGTTGCGATAAACGGACATTTACCAGATTTTGACTTAACCGGATTTGCTCATGTAGAATTATTCGAATTTGCAGAAAATCTCCATCCGATTACTTATGCTTGGTTTGGAAGACATTTTTCAGAAAAAAATATTGGGTTCCAATAGTACTATTGCGATATATGCTTGATGTTGGATTTTTAATATCGTTGAGAGTAACTGAAGCGATTATATCGTATAATTCACAGAAGCAAGTTTGGTTACCAGAACCAAATAGATTTAATATTGATGATACCAGAAAAGAATTCCCTGATATTGATGAAGATCATATTATTAAAATAAATAAATGCAGGAATGAACATGATGAGAAATTTACAAAAGATCTCGGTAGAAAAATAATCGGTAAATTTACTCAAGGTGGTTCATACGATTATAAACGACATTGTACAAGATTGATTATGGACGATGCTGAACTAGATTTTATAATCGCTGATACAACGGAGAAAAATATGTTTATAAACAGATGTAATGCTTATTTATCAGATGGAACGAAACTAGGTACCATTGTGAGTTATCTTGATGGCGAGTCACCGCAGTTTACTCATTTAAGATCTTCGATGTTGGCATATGTTTCTATAAATCTATTATAGATGATAAATAAATTTCCTCGTTACGCTGTCAGAGTCGCTACGGATTCATTTTATGTACATAAAAAATATAAAAATTTATTAAAACTCGGTAATGGTGAATGGGGAACATGGAGAATAAAACAAGAAAATATACTTAGTTATTCTGAATCTGCAGATGTTGAAATTGTGGAGACATATTACAAAAATAATAATCAAATATTAAAGTCATCTGCACCATCTGTGTATGATCCTGTATCTAGACATAAGACCGTTTATCTTAATGGGTGTGGTGGTTCAGGTAAAACAACTCGTGCGATTAATTTATTTATAAATAATATCTCAGATATGATTATTTTAACACCGACGCACAAACTTGCTTGAGAAATAAAGCAACGAGGAGTAAAATCGTGTACTTATCACAGTTTCTTTAGATGGTGCGGAGACACATGGACCCCATCGCGGATGGGTGAGAAATATATACCTAAATATATTATATGGGACGAGATATGCACGGTGTCGTTAGAAACACTAAAAACATTTCTTGATTGGTTGTTACTAAAGAATACTGCTGTGATTATGTGCGGCGATAATGGTCAACCACCACCCTTTGTTGGAGAGTCTCCACATGAATGGCTGAAGAATAACGTAGATTATTATGAAGAAATAAATGATGACCATAGAGCTATTGATGAACGCTGAAGGAATTTAAAAAATTAATCAGACTTCAGCCAGACAGATTACAATGTGAGATAATGCGAGGAGTAATTCCAGAGACTTCTATGAATGAATTTTGGACTTTATGGAATCCCGCTGATTTAATAGTCGCGAGTAGAAAGATAGTTCGTGATGAACTACAGGATAAATTATTTTTGTTACATAAAGAAAAGTTTTCAGATCTACCTGTACCTTTGTGCTATCGCCCAGCAGATACTCGACGACAGAATATTGAAGTTGAAATTCCTGGTGCCTTGGTTCCACCAAGGATACAGAATCTTGTCTTGAATGATATTATTTTAGTCGATATTAATGTCGTTGAGAATGCGCTGAGTATGAATAAATCGCCGTGGACGTTAGGATATGCTATAACTATTCACTCATCACAGGGGTTAACTATAACTGATACTAGAATCTGGATTGTAGATGATCGGATCGAGTGGTCAAATTTAGTCTATCTCGCAGTTTCTAGGGTCAGGAGAATATCTCAACTACATAGGGTTATTATGAATTTTATAGAAAATAATGATCAAACTGTTAATAATGACGTAATAAGAAAAAAACTATCTGGTTATAAGCAGTGTGACAAAAAAAATAATCGTGATTTTGATATTGATGTTGAATTTATTATAAAACTAAAACAACTACAGAATAATAATTGCGCAAGTTGCAACTGTAATATGTCATGGCAGTATTCGAATAATAATCCAAGACAATTTACCGTAGACAGAATTAATAGTGATCTCGGTCACACACGTGAAAATGTAATGCTGACTTGTCTTGAGTGTAATCGACGTCGAGGCTCTGGACGTTTACAAAATTGAGCTTGGTGGTAATTGTGTATTCTCAGGAATTATTTGCAATTGTTCACGTACAAATCCACGTTGAGGGTCTGTAGAATCTAGTCTGTATATTGGAGGTCTACCAGTGGATCTAACCACGCTAGAAATTTTATGTGCAGTTACGCTCCAGATAGGATCGGTTGCTCTTTTTTTACCACCTTCAAGTTCGCCAGGTTCATATAAATATCTTACAGTTACATTACCTAATACTGGTTGAGAGAAAGATTCACGTCGTTGTCCGTAGCCATTGCTACGGGGTATATATATTTTTTTTGATCGCATTAGAAGGTTTCATGGAAGTTGCACGAGTAATTTCATTATTCAACGCAACTATCACACTCGGTAATCTTGCAACCCATTCACGAGATCGCTCACCCGACTTAAAGTCAGTAGATATTTCCTTTGCATATTGATATCCGAATAACCGCTCGGCAAGTGTTCTATTAAATCGTTCAACGATTGCCTGATCACGATGAATTTCAGTATGTCCTCGTCTGATTTTAACGTTACGTTTCTTCATCAACGATGATACTACTCCAAGAAATTCTTTACCGGGATCAACTTGTAATAACCGTGGCCATCGTAGACCACCACGTTGATAAATGCGCTCAAACGCAGATGCAACTTCAGATGTTGTCTTTGTTGATAATGGCTCCGCTTCTTTATATCTACTCGCAATGTCAACGACAGTTAATGCGTATTTGTACGTGCGTGATTTTCGTCCACGTGTTTTAATAGTATCGTGTGGTAAAACCAAAATATCTGCTTGATGAACTTCATTAGGGACACTAACATCAAAATGCGCGTAATGAATTTTTTTAGGTGGACTTAGGAAGATTTGCCATATTGCCTGTCGTGCTAACCATGATGCAGCGACATTACGTGAAACTTTTGCTGCTTCGGCGAGTTTACTAATCGCTGCCTTACCTCTCCAGAATCCTCTCGGGGAATAATAAACAGATTCCATTATGATAGTTATATAATTAATTACCAGCCCCTAACACTAGTTTACCTTTCATAGCAGTTTTTACTAGAAAGCTAGCTAATTTTTCTCTGAGAGATTTATTAGGTATAGAATTTAATGCGTGAATCAATTTCACATCCGCAAGATGTCGGTGTTGCAAATCCTTACTGTTATACGCGACATCATGAACATGACACGCTTGATCGATCTTATTTGCTGGATACTCTCCTGGTTTTGGTTGATCTTGATCATCGAGTCTGATATCAAGACGAGTTCCAGGACCACAATAATTATATCCGGGTAAATGTTTCTCACCGGGATATTTAGCCCATGGAGTTCCTGGTGATTTTCCTAACGAAGCAGCGATATCACCCCCACCCGTCTTTGTTGGAATAAACTTATATTTCTTGGTACCACATTTCACACACTTGCCTGTAAGTGCACGTCTTTTATTTCTTGTTGTTATTGTTGTTAATTCAGTAGTATCGGTAGGTGCTCTGCATCGAACACAATATAGACTCATATTGTTTATTATATGGATATAATTGACTTTTCTGCGACACGAAAACAAGAACCAGTAAAACACCATCCAGCGCTTCCGAATTCTATCAGAATGATTATAATAGGCCCATCTGGAAGTGGGAAGACGCAATTACTGCTTAATCTAATAATGAGATGGTTGAAGTGGGATAAATTATATTTAGTAGCGCCATCTGTAGATGATCAGCGATGTTACGAAGTACTTAAAGATTTTAATGAAAACGCAAAATCGTTACATGAAGACAATGTCATAGACTTTATTACTGATATTGATGAAGCGCCATCCGTAGATGATCTGGATGGATTCATTAATAATTTAGTAGTGTATGATGATGTTATGCTGGACAAACAATCCAATCCAGCTAGAATATTTTCACGAGGTAGACATAAAAATACAGACGTGATTTATGTTACACAGAGATATACACAAATTCCAAAAGTAATCAGAGACAACTGTAACATTTTAGTTGTGTTCAACGGAGTAGATAATCATACGCTGCAAAATATTTATTATACTTGGTGTTCTGGGGACATGGACATGAACAAATTTAAAAATTTCTTTTCAAAAGTACAAGCTGCTCCCTTTGGTTTTGTAACAATAAATTTACATGATCCTAGGTCAAGATATCGTAACGGACTTGATACAATTTTTGGATAAAAACCATAGCAGCAGTAGAGCTGAACGACAAAAATTGAGTGACCCGCGAGTAAACGAATCGCATAAAAATCTGAAAAAAATACGTCAACAAAAAGTAACGGAAATGAGCTAACCCAAACGATTTATTATCCGTTTTTCAAACTATTGGTAATAATAAAAGTTAGGAGGTTCGGTTTATGTTATTGACCTTTTTTTTTTCAGCCACCTGTAGGAGCCTTTATTTTTATAAATAAGGTTTCAGCCAAGTGGTCTGTTCAGCTCTACTGCTGCTACTCTTTTCTAAGTATTCCCCACCATGACTCAATCATGGTGTTCAGAGTGCTTTTGCCTTATATGAAAGTTTTATCATTTTCAATATCCAGGCCATCAGATCTTCGAAGGAACCTTTGCATCGCGGCAACTCTGACGTTTTCTGTACCCATATCGCCACACTTAAACGTTGGACATCCTCCGTATTCTTTAACAGCATCAAGAAAATATTTTGCAATTACTTTTGGGTCACTGTTAGATCTTCCAACCTTTAACCAGATTAATTTCCTGGAATATCCGTCAATGCAGCCATTCATGCACAATCCATAAGGTTTAAGTTTGTCATATGAGTCAATGTGCCAGCAGTTGTTTGGACCTTTGGAGAAGTATTGTCGGCGTCGTAAGCATCGTCTTTGTCTTAACTCAACTTCTTGTGGATCCAGTATCCTAAACACGAGTCTAATGTCTTCCTTCTTCACTTTCAAACCATTTAAAAGGAACTTTTGACACATCCATAGTATGCTAATAGTCGGATCCTAAACCAAAAGCGGATTCTGGACCAGGACCTGCTGGATTAACTTTTTTGGTGATAAAATATTTTTTTTTATATTTGAGTATAGACCAAAGCTCCAACTCCCCTAGTAAAAAAGAAATATTTGTGTACCTTATGAATATCTCTGATCCAGGACCCCGTCAATATATTTTACTACTAAAATACTTTAAGTCTACAATAAAAATATATACTACAATAAAAATATACTATACAAAATATAAAAAATAACCAGTAGCATCATAAGCGGTTACCATTCATTAAGGCCCCTTCATTGCCCGTGGTTCCTTTGAGGGGTCCTTTGCATGATGATGTCTTTCTTGTGACCGTTATTGATAATATAGTTGACGCATTTTTGACAATGATCTACTGTTGTAACCATATTTGATGATAATCTTTTTCATACCTGCTGACTCTCATTGGTAGGATTTCCGTTAACATACTGTCAATAATACGAAACTCGCGTATTAAATTGTCCATATCATATTTTACACCTCGCAAGTAAGATCGTATCTGATCAAATAATTTTTTGTAGGTGATACTTGGTGTTTTACAAGAATTTATTTTTTTTCAAGTTTAGGTTCAATTTTTTTTTACAAATGTTGAAAGAGAGACACCAACGCCAGATATTATCAGCAAAAATGGATTTAATAATGCTCCACTTGAGATTATACCAGAGCTAGTCATTAACAATGGCAAATATGATATTGCTCGAAGTATTCTACGGTAGTATTTATAACATTCATTTACACACCAGAGGTTTTTGTGATAAAATTTATAATATTGTACTAGTGCGTCAACATCTTGTTTTGGAATTTCTTCTGAAATATGATTGAAATCGATGATTTGTTTTTTCATTATACAATATTTTATACAAAGACAAAAGTTCTAGCACCAGCAATCGAATCAAGAAACTCGCGGAACTTATTATTTTTAGGATCAGCTATAAACTCTTTGCATTTGTTATAAACATCTAACGAAGTATCCTCATATCGTTCATCTGTTAGTACATATTGTTTCTTTAACCAAGCGTATGAATCAAAACTATTTCCTACTTCACTCTCGTACAAATCTGTTATTCACCAAATTACCGTAATCGATTTCTGTTTCATCAATACACCCTAATACTAAGCTCAACTGATCTAACGTGAAATTTTTGAGAACAAGATATTGCCTGATAATTGTATATGCGACTACGAAATTTGCTAGCATCAATTTTTTAAGCTTATCTAGTTCAATTGTAAGAAGACCAACAGCAGAAGCTACTTTTAACATTAATTTTTCATATTGTTTTGTGAGTATTGTTTAAATTTCGTTGTAATAATTTTGTAGTGACAATTGTCTAGAGTACTGGATTGATGGGAATGGAACATCGTCTTCTTCACTTATATCATAATAAGAATCAGACTTTACTTCCAACTTTGTTTGATCGACTTCTTCAAAACACTTTTCTCGCTCATCATCACTAAAATTACTAATTTCATCGTCTAAAGTTTTGATTATCTTTAGAGACTTGTTAACAATAATCGGTTCAAATTCTGGGTCTTTTTTGCGTATCATTGGCAAAATTGCGTTTGCGTATACTTTAATAATTAACTCTACGTCTGACGTCATAGTAACGATTTTAACCAAGGTTTCTTTGTCATGGTAGTACATTCCGAGATACTTAAAACTATCTTGTTTTGGAAAACTATCATATAACTTTTTGTTTCTTTTTATTCTCATTTTTTTTATTTTCAACTAGTTTGTTAAGACGAGTATGATTTTCGTTTATTCGTCTTTCTTCCAGCGTTCTTCCACCATAAGCTCGTGCTTTTATTAAGTCTGATTTTATTATCAAATCTATGTTATACCAATCAAGCTCGAGTAATATTTTTTTAAATATAATATCAACTTGTTTTTGTTCTTCTAGACAATCATCAGGATGACAGTATCTGCTTATAATACCAAAGTTTTCTATTGCATTTTTCAGTTGTGGTCCTCGCATATGCATAACGCGAATAAAATCAGCAATATTTTCTGGCAATGTTGGATTGTTTAATGATTCGATGCCAAGTTTTTTCAAACTTTGTAACATTTTTGATACTTCACTAACGGTTTCAACATCTTTGTTGGGGTTAAGAATATTATCATAAAATTCTCTTGCAATGGTTATAATTGGTGGTTCTGACATTATTTTATAGCATTAGATTAAATTTTATCATCGAATGTATATATTTGAAATGCTGTCAGTCCTGGAAACGGACGTTCAGCAGCTAAAACATTAACTCGAAAATATAAGTACTTGTTAACAATATTTTCTGTCGGGATTATAAAATATTGTGTTGTTGAAATGTAAGTGTCTGTTGTGCTATACAATACAGTCCAGTCGATATCATCATTTGATCCTTCCAATCGCCAATCATAAATTCGACCAACACTAGAGTTTAATCGACCTCGCAAATGAAATTGCCAAATAGCAACTGCAGTAGGACATTTAATTTTAATCCAAAAATTTCCAACTTATCCGCTAGTAGTCCATTCTTGTCTATCAGAGAAAGCGTGATGAGGATAATTTTCAGGATAAGATGCTGATACGCGTACCTCAAACCCAACTCGATTGTCAGTTGCTTTAAAAAGTGTTGGAATATATCCAACATTGTTTTTAGTTCGTTTTGCACCACCACCAGATACACTGTCAACATACGCTTTATTTGTCAGATCATTATGGTTAACTGGAACATATGTCGTAGTTATTTTTTTGTCTCTCATGTTTATATTACCTGACATTAGTCCACCAGATTTTTTAAAGTATGGAGCAAGTTCTTCTTTTAACTGAGCATAACTGATAGCATCAGCATCATTAGCTGATGGTGAGATTGTTGGTAATCCAGTTATTTTTGAATTTAACATAAACAGGTTACCTGTCATTGTGTCACCGGCTTTGTTACGTTTATTATCGTCAAACAGATTTTAGTTGTGCATAACTTACAGCTTGTGTTTGATTTAAGTTTTCTGGCGGATATGCAGTCTCTAAATTTATAATTTTTTTCCTGACATGTTGATATTGCCTATAACCGTTCCACCGACTTTATCAAGTTTGTTATCATCCACATACCTCAACTGTGAATAACTTACCGCTTGCGTATAATTTAAGTTTGCTGGTGGATACCTGGTCTCCAATTTTTTTTTTCTGACATATCTAAGTTGCCGCTTAAAGTTCCTCCTGTCAATGATAGTTTATTATTATCAGCGGAGTTTAGTTGTGCATAACTAACAGCTTGTGTATCAACAACATTTATGGGCGGATAATTTGTTTCTAAACCTAATACTCGTTGATTTGACATAAACAGGTTTCCTGTCATTGTGTCGCCGGATTTTTTTTAGGTAACCTGATAAATCAATCTTGCCGTTTGTTATTGTTGTTCTTACAGCTGATGAATCTCCTATTAATGTTCCAAATTTTGTATAATAGCTCATTATTTATTTAATCTAACATAAAATTGTTAACATTAGTCAGTTTAATATAACATAAAATTATATAGCAAACAATGGCAAAATCATCGATATTAAATTTTGATACAGAGCGGTTGGTAAAACATAAACATAACAAGGAACTTCCAGATTGTCATTATCTTATTGTTGGGCGAACTGGATCGGGAAAAACAAATGTGCTTATGAATTTGCTGTTAGGTGATAATTTTAATTACGATCAAGTTTATATTTACACAATTAATCCACAACAAGATAAGCACGAGCTACTAAGCGAATATAATAACAAACTTCGTGATGATCTTAATGCTGGCGAAGATTTTTTAATTATCAAGCAACCAGAAGATCTTGTTCCAGTTGATCAACTTAAGATAGTTGTTTTTGACGATATTCCGCTAAATAATGTAGAAATGAACAAAATAAGATCGTATTTTTCACTGTCGCGAAATAAAAAATGCAATTCTGTTTATCTCGCTCAAGGTTTTTATAATGTTGACAGATTTATCAGACGAAATACTGGTTGTTTTATATTATTTCCAGGACTGGACAATGTTGATGTTAGAAATATCGCGAACTAGCAATGCGGCGACGTAACAAAAGATAAATTTATCGAATTATATCATAAGGCGACAGCGGATAAATATTACTTTTTCTTATTTGATAAGCTAACACGTGATCCAGCTAAAATGTTTCGTTGTTGTATTGACAGTTACTTGCAGTAAGTTTTTGTTTTCGACAGTCTTAATTTTATTAAATTTATATATAATAATTATGGATAAACGAGCAAAATACAGAAAACATATAGAAGATCTAAAAATAACTTGCTCAATCTCAAGCAGAATTTAAGCAAAAAGTGCAGCAAGCACGACGTGGACAAATAACTGCTGCAGAAACAACAGCTACGATTTCTCAAACCAGTTACTGAAGCACTACTTGGAAAACAACCTGAAACTAAACCACTATCAGATGAAGAACTTAAGCAACTACAGGAAAAAGGTTTGGTTGGATTAGTTAAGGAACAACAAGAAGCATCTGCCGCAAAAGTTGTTGCTAGATCTGATGAGGAAAGAAGAAAATTAGCCGAAGCACTTGTGGCAAATATTGTTGATCCTGTTGCTAGAAGAACTGAACTAAATCGACTGATTAATAATCCAATTTTATTTGAACGAAGATTAGCTGAATTAACTTTCTATGAGATTAGAAGTTTACTTGGAAAATTATCAGGAAGATTAGAGGATATTGAAAAAGGACAAAAAGATATTGATGAGAGAACAATAAAGGTTTTAGATGTTGACGAAAAAAGACGATTTTTTAGGAAAAAAAACAAATGAAAAAATATCAGATGGTGAATATCGTGAATTTCTGACAGAAAATGATATAAATGATATTGATAATATAAAAACTTGGTCGAAAGTAAGGTATGATAAACTTATTAATGATTTAAATAAAATGATGCTTTCTGGTGACGAGTCTAATGCTAAATTAGATGACACTACAAAATATGAGGAAATGATACTACTATCTGTTAAAATTAGGCGAGGTATTATCGCTAGAGTCTTTCAACAAACAGCTGATACTAATAGAATTAACGGGTTTGGTAAGGGTTGGTATTTTTTAAGGAAATTCAAAATAAATGATGAAAAATCGAATGAAAGAATATAGAAAAGAAAAGCTGAAAGACGTAGAACGGAAAGAATGCAAGTTGAGATACCAGAGAGCATAATATTTTTAGAAGAAATTGAATAGCCACTAACTATATCTCCAGGGAAAACTGAAAGAAGAAAGCAAATTGAAGAAATAAAAGAAATGGTAAAAGAGAAAATAGAAGATTCATATTATGATACTTTTATGAATGAAAATATTATTAAATATGTTGATAATATTGATAAATTAACACAAAATGAATATGATACTTTAATTGTTATATTAGATACAAAATTTCAAGATGGTAAACAAGCTTTAGATGAAATTGATAAAGCTGAAGAAAAAGATTTCACAGAACTTTACAAAGAAGCCCGAGATGGTATTATTGCTGGTGTTTTTAAAAATGCTGTAAAAAAAGCTAGATCTGGAGGATCTAAGGAGAAAAAGTTTGGTTTTAAAAATGTATTTTACGGTTATGATAAAACTCGTTTAGATAAAGCTAAGGGAAAAACTGGAACTGGCGTAAAAATATTTACATCAACTGCTGAAATGATAGGCAGGTTAATGCTGTTGATATCGTCAAAGGAAGCTGGGAATGTTGGCGCTGAAATAGATAATGAAATTATTGATATACTTGAACATTTAAGATCGGAAAATTTATTAACATCTGATGAATACGAAACTTTACATAGCGATTTAATATAAATCGCAACGACTTAATTTTGTAAAAAATATAATAAATAGCAATGTCAACAACATTATTACTAGACTCTAGCACAGCCGCTAATTTTTCAATAAATTATATTCCGCCAATACAACTTGATACTGAAAAACGGTATGAAATTGGACTAATTTCCTGCATGTGCTGGCATTCTATGGCTAACGTGAAAACTGGAGTAAACGATAACTTTGATTTTACTTTAGCTCCAGCCCCAAGACCTATATGGAAATCAGTTAAAATTCCGCAAGGAGCCTACAACGTAACTGATTTAAATAAGACGATGCTCGAATTAATAATGAAAAATGGAGGAGTTTCAGACAATTTTGAACTGGTACTGAATTATAACACATTACGCGCCAGAATAACATTAAAAAATAATTTGATAATAGATTTTTTATCAGCAACAAGCATAGCGACGCTGATTGGATTTACTCACAAACAATACGGATCAACCACAGAACAAACTATAACATATGACGGTGATCTGCCAGTAAATATAACTGACGTAAACACAATATTAATAAATTGCTCCATTGCAACTGGATCTTACTCAGCTCAGGATAGTAAAGGACAAACGATATATAGTTTTTCGCCAGATGTTCCACCAGGCTCGATCATGCATATTAGTCCACGGCAAGTTATTTATTATCCGCTAAATGTTGAAAATCAAATAACAGCAATAAATATGCAGTTGATAGATCAATCTGGACGACACCGGGATCTGAATAACGAGGTTATTACTTACTATTTACACCTACGCGCAACAACGTAGTTGTCGGTATAAAATTATGCAACCTCAGATATAATGAAACAAAAAAAATTTACGGAAGAAAAATAGTTGGTGGATTTTTAGGAAATATATTTACTAAAATTATTGAAATTGTTCCGGGAATCGCGTAAAGTTGCACCAATTGCACTTGACGCGTCAAAAGCTTTTGCAACTGGGGCTGCATCTGCTGCTGGAATTGCTGTGGGACAAAAAATAGCTGATAAAATAAAAGGCGATCCACAACGTGGATTACCGTCTACATCTGAGATAAAACAAGTTATATCAGAAATCGCTCCAACAAAAGAAACTCAACGAGCAATGATAACAACAACAAAAAACCTTTTATCACCAAAGGGCGAGCAGATTATACAAAAGTTAGTATCTAAAGCAACAGCGCCACAATAAAATTTTATATAATCTAATAAATAAAAAATGTATGTTAAAAATTATCTCGATTTAGCAGAAACTTATGACGTTGACGACACAGTAACAGAATTTGAGTATGTTGAATATCTCGACGAAAATTCTAATGAACCAAATAAAACTGGTGTCAGTACATTTAATACCAGAGACGAAAATGTGTTTCTACTGCCACACAAAGCAATGTTAGAAGTACGTGGCCAAATTATGACAGTGGCTAATCCACCTGTCGCAATTGCAGCTGGAACAGAAGTGGTTCTTATGAATAATGGATGGTGTTTATTTAAAAGTGCCAGATATCAGCTGGCCAATCAAACTGTTGAGGATATTTCAAGTCACTTACAAGTTGCAAGTGCAATCTTAAATATTATTTCGTTTTCTGATGATTATTGAAGATCAACTGCAACTAATATGATGTGGTTTAAAGATACTGGACGTGGTGCAGCTGAATCGACCGAATTTTCTTGAAAGGTGTTTTAATACACGGAGCTGATGCCGCTGCAGATGTTGTAATTGTAAGAACTTTTCTTATTCTTAATGCAGCCGCGCAGGTGTAGCCGCGCCAGCCGCAGACGCTAACGCAGACGCTGTAAGAATGTCACTTACTGCTGTTTGTAATAATCTTGGTATAACACTACCAGGAGCAGCTATAGGCGGCGTTGCAATGTTAGATTTAATCAATAACACAAATAGCGTAAGAAATGTACGTTACAATGAAGGTTTTGCTAGAAGAAAAGAACTTGCAGAAGGATCACGTCAAATTACAATGATGCTGCCGTTAAGTACAATCTTCGGTTTTTGTCGCGATTACAATAAAGTATTTCGTGGAGTTAAGCATACACTTTTTTTAGATCGGGCAGAACAAAACGACTGCCTATTTCGAGATGGCGGAGCTGATGTACAGTTTATCATAAACAAACTTGCGCTGTGGATGCCACGAATAACACCATCAATCACTAAAATGTCAGAATTAAATGATATGCTGCAAAAACATACAAACAGAATTTATTTTCAGCAACATAAAATATATCAAACAGCAGTTCCAAATACTACCGACTACACATGGCGAGTTACAACAACATCAAGTGAACAACTGCCGAGGCAATTATTTGTTGTATTTCAACGGCAAGCGCGACGTGGTGACCAGCAACAAAATAATGCGATATTTGACAATGCTGATGTTAGACGAATATATGCTAGACTAAATTCAAAGCAATATCGAAAACGAGCGATAGAATGTAATTTTGCAGATGACGCTAATAAAAATATTACTCGACCTTACATGTATCTGCTCGACGCAGTGCAAAAATATCAGGATGTTGAAGACGGATCTCAGATATCAACAGAGGAGTTTCGTACACTTTATCCAATATTTTATTTTGATGTTAGCAAACATAGCGAGCGAGCTGTCGACTCAACAGCTGATATTGAAATTACTTGGACACTCGGAGCAGTTCCAGTAGCGCAGTTGTACGTGTACGCGTTGTTGATTAGCAACAGATTTATTACGATTGATTCTGTTGGAGGTAATATGACAATACAAGTTTAATCTGTAACTTTAATATAAGATGACAAAATATATTGTAAAAGAAATATATTTGACTGGTGGTCAAGTTAGAAAATTAGCAGCTGCTGTTGCAAAGTAGAGGCAGGTATCATTAAAAATCAACCCTGACATTTCCAAGGGTATTTTAACAAAATTAATGTTAACCGAAAAACAAGTGAACAGGTACGATCGCGGCAAACCTTTTGTTTTAAATTTAAGTGCCGCACAAATAACAGCGATGGTAAAACAAGGTGGTTTCTTCGGTCCGGCACTATCTGTAATAGCCAGAACGTTTATACCAAATCTCTTGCCGGTGTTAGGTACATTAGGACTAATAGCAGCGTCTGGAGCAATATCTGGCGCAACGAAAAAAGCAGTTGAGCGCAGTGGTATAAAGAAACTTTTAGTATAATTTTATGTGACTGATAAATATAATGCCCAAACGAAAAACAGCAAAAAGAAAGATAACGAAAAAAAAAACAAAATAAAAAAAAAAAACAACACCGCGACGTCGAAGAGCAACCGAAGGCGGATTTATAGGACCATTAATAGCGGGATTAGCGGGAAGTCTACTGCCAGGTCTGTTTGGAATCGGCCGGGGACTAACATTGCCGGGAACACGGCCCCGCTAAGTAACTTTGATATACTTGATAAGCTAAAAAAAATAAAAAATATCTACGGAGTTTATTATAAAAATGAACTTAGCGCTGTACCAGCTGTAGGTTCCTGTGCGATAAATATACAAGATTTCAACGACGGATCTGGCACACATTGGGTAGCAGTTTATGATAACAATTATTTTGACTCATTTGGACTTCCACCGAGCGACGCAATGAAAAAATATATAAACAAAAAATATAAAATAATAAATTATTCGTCTAATCAAACTCAACCTGTTGGAACTTCGGCTTGTGGATATTATTGCGTGATGTTTATAAAACAGATGAATAAAAATCCAGATTTTTTAAAATTTATTTTACAGTTTGACAAACAACCGTCTCACGCTAATGATGAGATTGCAATTAACTTTTGTAAATCTATCTAAAGCTTGCAATTAATTTTATTTAAACTTGTGTATATAATGTTAACATATTGTCTCAAATGTAAAACTAAAAGAGAAAATATCAATGAAACAACAGAAAAAACAAAGAACAACAGGATGATGCTAAAAAGTATTTGCGCAATTTGTGGGAAAAGAAAAAGTATGTTTTTAAAGAAATTGTCCCCAACAACAAAGCTGTTGAGAGCTGGATGCTCTGACGTTGTCAGGGACGTTATTTTAGTAGACGACTGAAAGTTATTATTGTAAAAATTATTTTAATAGAATTAGATGCAAATGTGACTGTGACAGAGATCTCTGTCTGGAGCAAAATAAAATTGTCACATACTGTCAACAATGTAACAACAGAGAAATAATAGGAACAGGTATAGATATACATAAAGTAATTGGCAAATTGCCAAAACCAAAAGGAGGCTGGACACTACCAGGCCATAAATATACTGGACCTTAAAATCCGTTAGATAAACAACTTGACGAAAACGATAATCCATTACCAGGACAAGAACCTTACAATCAAGTTAATGAGATAGCAATGCGTCATGATATCTGCTACCGTGATATAGAACATCCTGATAAGGTTCGTGTAGAGAACTCAAAATCAGACTGTGATAAAGTAATGCTAGACGAACTTCGTGATATGAAACCGAAAGGAATTAGAGAAAGGGTTGACCGAAATTTAGTGCAGGGTTTTATTGGAGCAAAATATAAATTAGGACTAGCAGAGAAAGAATTGTATGTTGATCTTGCAGCTGAATTGCACAAACCTATAAAAACGTGTCCGCGACGTAAGGTTGTCGCAAATGCCGTTGACGATATCTGGGCGATAGATTTAGTTGATGTGTCAAATCTTGCTC
>JAECUM010021253.1:0-45431 GCA_016617855.1 Megalonaias nervosa | reverse complement strand
TATATACAAGCGTGGTTTAAATGCTAACTTACAGAAGTAAATAAACTCACCTCTGTTCACTGAGGAATGTGACATAAACCGGTCTCCAAACTGACAGAAGTTTATCCAACCACTGCATATTTACGCAGTAACTATGTGATTCAATTCCGAGTCAGATATGAATTTTGTTTGCATATTCTCTAGTCTACTGTTCCAAAACAAACACTGTAAATATCCGGTCACAAATACATAACAGTAAATATAGTAATTTCTGCATCCAGTATACCTTATTTCACATGAATATCGCTTCAATGTAATGTTTAGTTGTAAAAGTGACACTTTAGGTTAAGTAAACATGGATCCTCAACTGTAATCTAACGGGTAGTGCATCAAACAATGCGACATCACGCGCATTGGACATTCTGTGTTGAAAATGATTTTGCCTGTGTAAAATGTTCTGTTTACTCAGAAGGACGCTTGTTCTTTGATTCATAGTTGGTAAGAAATGTATAATCTACTTTTAAACGTCAATAAAAGTTCAACTTTGGTTGAGACCATTGTGTACGCACAACAAATGAAAGATGCAACGTATGTCAGAATGAACCAAATTAATCGTTCTTCTTTCCATCTAAATAATTTCCACTGAAATAAAAACTATGTGATAAAAAGAATCTCAAACGGGTAATGATTTAAAATTAAATTTATGAAACTCGTTGGATAAAGTCGAGCTGGACATTATTCAACTCGTTTCATAAATTCAATGTTAACTCATTACCCATTTGAGATACTCTATAAAAATTCTTATGGAACTGTCATTGGTTTGGCCAGATTTTTAGGTACACTATTCTATTGTTGCCTTTTGACGAGGAAGCTGTTCTGAAATAATGTTGTTTGGTCGGTATAATGCCAGCGCAGAGAATTTATCATGTGTTACGTATAGGCTCCTACAAAAGTAACAAGAGAAAAGAGTGAAGCCAACAAGCCTTGTATATTTTAACAAAATAATTTATTTCCCTAGAAAACAATGTAAAAATTTGAAATAGGACTTGTGAATATAATCCAAAATTTAATCCTAAGATTGAAAAACTACAAGTCCTCTCACTAAACAGTTTTAATAGAATCCGGGTTCGAATCTCGATGAAATTCCAATATGGAGGCGATGACGTCAGATTAGGTCGCTGTACTGGTGATAACAGATCCTCGACTGAATCACAGTTTATAATGTTTCCGTTAAACTCCAGAATAAATTTCCACTGAATTTCTTTCTCCCAGAACTTTTATAAACATAAAGCACATGTTTAGCTTTCTAGAGAATAAATTATTAAATTCCAAAAACAAATGAACTTCAAAACAATCTGGCTTCAACAATATAAACACCTTGTACCTTCAAGGTGTGGACATACGACTGACTAAATCTACTAGAGAGCGTCTGTTTAAGGCCGCGATTTTAGATCACATGGTACTTCACGTGATGGTCACGTGATTTACTAATTTGAAGAGTGCAATAAAAAAAATGCCATTTATCACGTATGCAAGAATAGCCCTATTTAAGAATCAAATTCTCACACTGAAAATATATTAAAAAAGAATGACTGTTGACAGTTCAGCTAACATGCGGGCCGAAATGACCTTGGCAATAACCAATCGTATTCACTCGATGTTTTCAAAAACTGTGAGCTAAAAATAGTGCTGAAGTAACTTTAAGATCTAATCCGGTCAAACCAGTTTTCGGAAAAGAGATTCAAATCCAATGAAAATTATCATTACAATAAAATGTAATGAAACAAAATTAAAATAAAAAAGAAAGTAAAACTAACACACAAGTAATTTAGTTACATATTCGTAACAATGCTTATTCGGTACAGAAAGATCTCACAAATCCTCACCTTCTCATACGCTGCACATGAGAACCTTGTTTGAAATGTATGCACACAGGACAGCATTGGCAGGCTCATGTGTGCAGTTTGTTAGATTTTGTGAGCCATGGAAATATTAACCTAACTTTATCGTGCAGATTTCGGTCATGTGAAAATTTGAATGCTCACATAAGAAAGTACTTTTTAAAAAATATTCTTTTCCATTAAGTCTGACAATGTTTGAAAATAAAGCAGAGTTCTAATTTCTCATGTTGATCTGTATGTTTGGCCATGCCTTATATATGGTATCTGAGTAACATTGTATAATCAGCTTTGCCAACGATGCGAACATCGCATGGATAGGCAAAGACTCGCCGATCATATGCTTGTAGAAACTCCTGACGGGTGTTGAGGTGAAAGAGAAGACATTGAAATAATAGCCAGGATTGAAGCAATTGTGGTTCTTGATCCTCGGTAGAGTAATAAACAATTATACAGTAATTTTCTAATCCTGGTAAAGTAAAATCAAAAGTACGATCAGTTAGACAATGATCTTTCATTGAATACTAGTATGCTGACTGTGAACTAGCTCAAGCAATTCGCACAAAAGTGTTGGAATACAACACCAAGTGGTATGATTAAAAAGCAATATACATGTGACCACTCCAGTGATCTAAATGATTAGAGCATCTGCCTTGGATGCGGGAGGTCATGGGTTCGAACCCAGGCTGAGTCATACCAAAGATTTATTAAAATGGTACTAGCAGCTGCCTTGCTTGGCACTCAGCATTAAGAAGTTAGTGTTAGGACTGGTCGGCCTGGTGTCTGGATAATGTGACCGGGTGGGACATGCATGCTGCCACATATCTGCGGCCTGATGCCTCAAGCTAGACATAACTATAAACTGTCACACTGCAGACATTGTAGCAATATGACTGAAAGTGTGTGTGTATATGGTTTTGGATTTTAACTTAGCTTTAACAATTTGTATTCCATGTGCAAGAAGTGTATGGGACTCGCCAGATACAGTGACGATTATGCGAAGTCTTCTGTCACCTGTGTATCTTGTTTCATAAAGACTTATTCAATCATGAGATCATAAACCATATACCATTGCATGACCTCAAAATCATGCAAACAATGCTCACACAGATGTACAAGCCAGCAAAAGTTTTAATGTTGGATTTTTCCAGTATTAACAACTTAATGGACGCTCATTAATGTGTTTGTGTGCGAATCCTCTAAGTCATATATTTTGGTTTTGCATAGATATTTACGAGGTTATTTTTTAATAGCTAAACACACATTTATGTTTACCAATAAGGGACCACCGATGATGCAGTATGGCTTGATAAAGGTGCCGCTGCTAGTAAAGTGCATTTATCAACATGGACATCATGGATTCCTGTGCTAATGTCTTCACTGGCAACAGAATATAGATTGAGCCGGTAATGCAGTGTTGTTACAATACCTTTCACATATGTAAAATCATAATACCATTAGTCATCGGAGATGAAATTCAGTTCAAAGAAATCCACATTTATTTGGATACCATTGTTGATATTTGTGGTTTAGATTTATCTTTGCAAATAAGTGAGAACTTCACTTGAAGGTTTCAGGATTCGCGACCATAATTATCACTCTTATGTTTTGTAATTGTGTGACTGAAAGTAGTAGGATAAAGATAGTGGTTTTGCTGGGTTACTGATCTAGGTTTAAGTCTTGACTATCCTCTTGCATGGGCATTTCATTGACATTAGTCCTGAAATCTCATTTGAAACACCTGCTTTACTCTAAGCAAATGCATACACACTGGCTTTCAAATAAATGGTCAATCTTTTGTGAGTGACCTTATGCAACATAGTGTCCGACGTTAATAATAATAATAAAATAATAATAATAATAATAATAATAATAATAATAATAATATTAACAATAATAATAAAACAATGCTTTGTTCAGTCTTGTAGTACATGCACACTTTATATGTAAAACTAAATTTGTAACCGATAATATTCGATGATACAATGTGTATTTATTACAAACAGACTCTTTCCTAAAGAATATAACTTCTTCATGTAAAAAGGTTGAAAAGTGTATAAATCACTGGCATTGAATGGTTGCATTTTAAAAGAGAAAATACGTGGTATTAAAACCACCATTAACTTTTGCTAAATAATATATATAGTTATCTTTAGGGGAACTGCCGAATCTAAACAATACTCAGATAATTAGTGTCATTTGGATGATCATAATCAAAGCTTTGAAACTTTAGCTTATTAATGCATAAAAAACAAATAGCAATTTTGGATTTTTATCTCATTTAGCATGGTGGTAGATTTTGACAGTATCTGAGACGAACAGGTTCAATATCAAAGGCGACGACTTAAATTGTTTTATATTGCACTTTATAAATATTAACTGAATCATTAAGAAAATATATCTTGGAACAAAATAGTATGCTAGGGTTACTAGAAAATATTTGAGATTATTTCAATAGTCAGCAGTAAAAACATAAAGAAAGAAACAAGCTGACGTCTTAAAGGTTCCTACATGTTCCTTTTGATGGTAGATTGTGAGTCCCTGCATCTTCTATGGACTTTTGTGTTATTGTTTAAAGTCCATGAAGAAAATGTTCCGTGAATAAATTATGTATATTTTTAGCTCTACTGGTGATTGACAAGAACAGCTATGGGATGGTCTTTCATCCATCTGTCCGTTATCACAAGTTTGTTAATTGCTGCTACTGCTAACTTACATGGAGGATTTTCATGAAACTTTTCACACACATTCATCTCATGGTCTTGTTGTCCCAGTTAAAATGGTGCAGCTTGGATAGAAGCCATCTTGAAAGTCTTGTTTTCACTGCATCTCCTTAATAGATGGCCAAATCAACATGGGGTTTTCACTAAAAGACCTTATGGCATCTATCTGGCTGTAGATAAAAATGGTGCTGATCTGATCTCCAATATAACCACCACAGCAGCCATGTTGAAATCTTGTTAATGCTACTAAGCCTGATGGAAAATCATACTGAAATAATGTTTTCATCAGAAGATTCTTATAAAGTCTAGTTGATCCTAAATTAAAATGGTGCTAATCATGATGTCCAATATGGCTATTACAGTGGCTGTCTTGAAAAAGCTGTTATCACTTTTCCTGCTGAATGAAGAGTCATATCAGCATGTGGTTTCCACTAAAAGACATGCTGTCTTGTGGGTCATAGTTTTAATGTTGATCATACTTCCAATCTTGAAAGTATTTTATTGTTACTCCTCTAGAATGAAAACTAATACTTAAATGAGGTTTGTACCAGAAGACTTAAGATATGTTATGTTGGTCCTGAATGAAAATGGTGATGACTGGATGTCTGAAGTGGCCACCACAGCAGCAATTTGGTAAATGTTAATGTTGATACTTTACATGAATGGATGGTCATATCAGCATGGGGTTTTCACTAAAAGAGTTATAAGGATATCAGCGTGGTAGTTTGCTCAGTAGAGTGCCAGTCCCTTAGTGGTATTCTTGTTAAAGCAAGATATGATAATCAACATACTAGTTTCTGATAGAACCAGAATCCCAAAGAATATTTTAAAATTACCAGTACTGCTCAAGTTAATGTTTAGGTCACAATTATAATTTACCTACTGAATTATTTTTCTGAATTAAACTTCTTATTCTTCTGCGGGACTATTTAGTAAATGAAATATCCTGACAATGTTTATGTGTACTGTTATATTGTTTTATGTGCCAAATGTTGCCATTATTTCTGATCAAGAATAATCATCTTGTTGAATCCCACAATTGTTTTCATCCAGCAAAGTTTTGAATTTCTCTTGTCACAAGATTTATTTTTTGTTTTTCTGAGGGACTAACCTGGAAATGATAGCTAGTGAACAATACTCAGTGTGTAGAACAGGTCCTTGGACGAATTAATGAAATTATTGTAAACATTATTTCCCATTGAAACCTGCGATATGGAACATTTATTTATATCCAAAGACTTATAGGCTGATTCTTTTCCATAAAATTTCTCAGTTTCATTGCAAATTCAATGATAATATTATTTTTATAAAGCAACTTACTTAAATTGGTGCATTTTAACAGAATACTGGGCACACCCTGCTATGGATAGTGCCTTTAAAAATATCTGTGGAGCAATTCCATTGGTTGTTTCTTTCAGCATTGCAAATCAAGTGTATAATGTAGTTAGTGATGTCTTGTTAATTGCTAATAAGTTTCATATATGAAAAACAATACCGGGTAGATCTTTTTTATTCAGACATTGAATTATGGTACTTATAGTTTTAAACTTAAAAAATCTTGGTTTGCTAGGGATGAATTCATATGGACCCAGTGGGTATCTCCAGCAGATTCAGATTGAATTTGTCTAGATCTACGTAGTTGTTGATCATTAGTGTAATTTAAGGATTATACTTGTTGCGAGACTTTTCTTTTATTTTAATCAGCCAATGCCTGCCCATTTTCCTCTTTCACATAATATATAAATATCACCGGTATCCTTTTTAAGTGAAAAATATTGCTGATTCCTTGCAACATAAATACCAGCTTAGCATGTTCATTCTGTGGAGTTTATTTAGGGTTAAACGGTTGGTTGGTTGGTTGGTTGGTTGAATTTTCACTGCGTACCAGCACTGTGAGGCTATTTAGCGCCACACAAAAGGTTATATCTTTGGTCATTTAAAAGTGGTAAAATGTTTCTTATCGACCAGCGATACGAAACCAAACAGTTGAAAGTAAAATAATAAAATGGTAACGGTGATAAATAAATAATGCTTCCAGATCAATGGGGAGTGTAAATGGTGTATGATAATGAAACAGATAAAAGGTAATTAAAATTTAGGGACGGTATATATAGCATATAAAACTGCTCAAGCTGATAGCATAAAAGCTATAGCTTATGATAAATGTTTACTTCTTTCAGGAAGTATATAATACAAGACACGCTAACTGTATCAAAGAGCTCCCTAACGTCATGTACATTGTAATACTGATCACGCGTAGGTTGGAGGTCGACACACTCCAACATAAAGTGCTTAACGGTGAATGGTTCATTGCAAGAAATGCACTCTAGTGGGTCTTCTCCTTTTAGTATGTGGGAGTGGGTTAAATAAGTATGACCAATTCGAATTCTTGCAATGACTACCTCCTCCCTACGGACGGCTCTGTACGAACGAGTCCATTCTCCTAGGGTTGGCTTGATGGCATGAAGTTTGTTATTCACGGCATCATTCCATGATGCCTGCCATTTCTGACGTAAACATTCTTTGATACTAGGTTTAAAATCAGTATACGGTATTTTAAAATCAGATGGTTCTAGTGATAGGGCCATTTTAGCAGCGCGGTCTGCTTTGTCATTGCCTTTAATTCCAATATGGCTGTGTAACCAACAGTATACTATATTGTGGTAGGTATTCAGCTTAGTATGTTTGAGGAGAATATTGGCTAATAATGGGTTCTCCAATTTCCTATTATGTAGTGCCTGAAGTACTGATAGTGAGTCGGAGAAGATGATGCTATTTAAAATACGTTTGTTCTGATTTCGGCAGAGAAAATTGATGTACAATTTGGTAAGCGAACTTTTGTTGTGTGTTTTCCACTAACGAAGGCTGCAGCAGCCTTTTCCTCATCTTTTGATCCATCAGTATATATTCTTGTATAATTTTCAAATTGAGTGAGGAGTTCATGATAAGAGTTGTGGAAGATGGAAAGGTTTGTCTCCGATTTTTTTCTATCGTGTAACGCAAAAAGTACTTTTGGTTGTTGAAGTAGCCAGGGAGGTGTTTCGGAGATGGACGTTTTCTGAATTTTTGAAAGATCAATATTGCTACTGTCAAGGCATGGTAATATTCTAATGCCAAAGGTAGATGTGGCGTTTGGTTTATTTTCATATAAGGTGTTGTATTAGGGTTTAAAAACAGCCGTAAAAGCAGGGTTCAGAGGGTTTGATCTTAATTTGAGAGCATACTGTGCGGAAAGCATTTCTCTACGTTGTGATAAAGGTGGTTTGTTCGCTTCAGCGAGTAGGCTTTCACACGGGGATGCCTTAAATGCTCCCAGAGCGAGTCTTATTCCCTGATGATGAATTGGGTCAAGCATCTTCAAATAGGACTTCCTAGCGGAACCATAAACAACGCAACCATAGTCTAGTTTCGAGCGAATAAACGTTCGATATTAACTGAGTATGACTTTTCTATCAGCACCCCAGTCAGTGTGCGCTACTACTTTAAGTAAATCTAGAGATTTAAAGCATTTAGCTTTCAAATTCTTCAGGTGTGGAATAAAAGTCAGTTTTCTGTCGAAGATAATACCTTAAAACTTTGTTTCCTCAACAACTGGAATAGGTATTACGTCCAGCGTGAGTTTAGGTTCATCATGATGTCTTCATAACTGACAGAAATGCATGCATACTGTTTCTGATTTCGAGAATTTGAAAAAGTTAGTATTGGCCCAATTTTGAATCTTGTTGATATTTTGCTGTAGCTGTCTTTCAATTGTATGCATGTGCTTTGATCGGTAACATATTAGATAGTCATCAACGTACAGGGAGCAATCCACACTAGGAGCCAGACACTTGGTGATGCTATTAATTTTTATGTTGAAAAGCGGCACCGATAAAACACTGCCCTGGGGCATACCCATCTCTTGATCGTGCATATCAGAGAGGGTGGAGCCCACTCGTACCTTGAAATCCCTGTCTGAGAGGAAGTTTGATATGAAAGAGGGCAGGCGTCCTTTTAGACCCAGATCGTGCAGGTCATTTAGCATTCCGTACTTCCATGTTGTATCATAGGATTTTTCCAAGTCAAAGAAAACCGCTACTAAGTGTTCCTTCTTGATGAAAGTGTCGCGAATAAATGTCTCCAGTCTAACCAGATGATCATTCGTACTACGACCATATCGAAAGCCACTTTGGAGAGGAGATATTAAATTGTTGGTTTCCAAATACCATACAAGCCGAGAAATGATCATTCGTTCTGTTGTTTTGCATATGCAGCTAGTTAGTGATATGGGTCGATAATTGGTAGGATCTGCGCTATCTTTGCTTGGTTTGGGAATTGGTATTACTGTTGCTTCTTTCCAAATGTTTGGTACATTACCAGTAATCCATAAATCATTGAAGATTTCCAGAAGAACTGTTAATGATGGTTCTGGAAGGTGTTTCTAAAACTGGTAATGTAAGGCCCAGCGGATGTATCATGGGCCTTATTCAAAGATTCCATAAGCTCCGAGAATGAAAACGGTTGGTTATAACTCTCATAGTTATTCGATGTGAATTTCAACCGTGTTTTTTCGTTTTCAGCTTTTAATCTTCGGAAAGCTTCTGAATAATTAGACGATGAGGAATTTTTAGAGAAACAATCAGCAAGTACATTCGCTATTTCATGTTTGGTATTAAAATTGTTGTTATTTAGTTTCAGATGTCGAAAAGAATTGTTTTCCCTTTCCATTTATTTTGCGGATCGTGTCCCAAACTTTCTTTATAGAGGAACGAGAATTTAAAGTTGAAACATATTGTTTCCATGATGCTCTTTTACTTTCTTTAATCGTGCAGCGAGCTTTAGCCCGAACAATACGGTATTGAGTTAAATCTTCGGCCGTTGGACGATTATTAAATTTTTTCAGTGCTTCTCAGCGTTGTCTAATGGCTTCTTTACATTCTTTGGTGAATCACGGTTTTTGGGTTCTTTTACTGTTCGGTGAGGACTTAGGAATGGATTCTTCTGCAGTCTCTATTAAGATGGATGTAAATTGTCGAATAGGGTAATTGTCGTTTAGGACGGTATTCCTGTTAAGCCTAGCTGTACAAAGTGTTTCAAATTTGGCCCAGTCAGCGTTCTTTAAATTCCACTGTGGAATTGCGTCATCAATTGTAGCCCTGGCGTTCTTAAGAGAGACTGGAAAGTGATCACTGCTTTGAAGGTCGTCAGCGACCTTCCAATTATAATCCAAACGTAGTGAAGGAGAACAAACTGTCAGGTCGATACATGTGTATGTACCCGTTCCTGGCTGTAAGTATGTCGGAGATTTGGTGTTATATAGACACAAATCGTGTCTAGTAATGAAATATTTAACCTTTATTGCCCCTGTCATTTATGTAGTTTGATCCCCATAAAATGTTATGGGCATTAAAATCACCGAGTAAAACAAATGGCGCAGGAAGTTGTTGAACAAGAGTGTCTAATTCATTTGGTAGTAGGTTGGTGTTTGGTGGTATGTAAATAGGAGAACAAGTAATCACTCGATGTAGAGTGACACTAACAGCAATGGCTTGCAAATTTGTGTTGGGATGATTTTTTTGTTAGGTCTGGAGCTACTTTGAGAACATGGTGCAGTATCTTCAGCATCCATGCTCTCAATGTCCCCAAACCTGTTATAGAGTTTGATGGGGTCATCTGACCCCTTTTGCTGCCTGTTTCCTTGAGATCTGATTTTATTATTTGGTAATTTCGGTGGTGGGGTATTATTAAAAGTTGTTTGGGTAGATGCCGTGGTTTTTTGTGCTTGGTAATGGGGGGGGGTGTTAGAGCGAGGTGTTCACTCGGGTGGATCTGTCATTCGTTGCTTTGGGATTGTTCTTCACTACAGTGGAGAAGGATGGGCCAGGAAGGGATGCTTTTGCCTGTACAAGCTTTCTGGCCTCTGGATAGGGAATGTTAGCTGTGTATTTTACCCTCTGCATTTCCTTCTCCTGTTTCCAGGTATCACAATCCTTGGAACTGGCGTGGTGCTCCTTTCCACAGTTGACACAATGCGGAGTTGCTCTACACTCAGATTCCTGCTGAGAATGGTCTCCGCATCGGCCACATATTTGGCTTTTTGAGCAGCGATCTTCGTGATGGCCATATTTCTGACATTTATAGCATCGAAGGGGGTTAGGTATGTAAATCTCAACCTTCACTTGCAAAAAGCCAACTTTGACCACTGTGGGTACTGTTGGTTTGTTGAAGGTGAGTACAAATGTGTTGGTGTCCTGCAGATTGTTGTTACTTTTAATTCGTATTCTGCGAGCCGCAGTGGCACCTTCGTTTTTCATCCCTTCAATGATATCCTTTTCGCTTACTCCAGCCAAGTCCCGATAGCGAATCACGCCTTTCGACGAGTTGAGTGTTGTGTGAGCGAATGAAGTCACTGGAATATCGAAAAATGTTTTCATTTTCCGGATATTTTCTGTCTGACCCTGTCGCTCGCACTCAACAAGTAGGAAGCCCGATTTCAACTTTTTAACACTTTTTGGTGTACCAGTCAATCCCGTAAATGTTTTTTCAATAACAAACGGAGAGAGTGAGGCAAGCTGTTTTGAATCGTTTTTAAATTGTATAACCATGAAGCGTAGAAATGAATCCACACCACATGGTTCGTCACTGAGTCAGATCCAGTTTTGGTACGCTTGAGCTGATTTTTTTTTGGGAAATATCCATATTGGTGTATTTAAAATTCAGCACCCGTGCTCCCCGCCCACCAAGGAGGCCAACAAGCGGGCACTTTTCAAGTGCCAGGGATACACAGATGTTATCCTCAGTAGGTAAATTCACCTCCTGATTCATCAGGAGACATACTCAGTCGGTAAAATTACCTCCCGATTGACCCGTTGAGCCACCGCCTTCTAGGAAGTCTTCTAAGACTTGGGAAAGGGAAAGTTAAAGGGATAGAATGTAGGGGCAACGGTGGTATCAAGAGAGATACAACGAGAAAGATAAAAAAAAAAATGAGCGAGTAAATAAAGACCTCCTAGGGCTCGGCGAGACCAACCGATTTGTCGAGACCGGGCCAATCCCGACCACCCGTCTAGAAGAAGTAGAGGCCAAAGTAGTGTATTGCATCGGAAAGCCTCTCCTCAACTGCCAGGATCCTTTCCTCCTCCGACACGGGTCGCAACCCACGGCAAACAGGTTGCCTCTACTTAGCCTCTTTCGAGACGTAGCGAGGCACGTCGGACCAATTCTACAACCCTGGATCCGCAGGGGGAAAAGGGTTAAACAGATTCAAAAGTAATAAGACAAATGAATGACGAACTTTAATTTTTTATAATCCTTTTAGGAACTTTATTCAAAGGATGGATGTAATTATATGAATTCGTATGCCTTAAACAATGGTTTTGCTAGACTCATCCTCCTCTTTGTACAAGTCTCATCAGATTTTATTGTTATTTGTTCTTTCTTTTTCAGCTTAAATGATGCAGCTGAGCTGCTAATGTGACCCTGCATGTATCAAACACTTTAGTCGCCCATTTTTCCTTAACATTTGATATTTTCAGCTTCTCAAAATCACTGGACTAATTTAAATCATGTTTGAAGAGAAGTATCTTTGTTTCAGGCTCCTTTGACTCAGATATGGCTGTGATACTAGTAAAGAAAACTATTATAATGCCTTCCTCTTAAAATCTACTTAAGTCCAAACGATTTTATCAAACATCAACGGAAAGCATTCTGGGCATAATGTCCATCCATCCATCATTCTCTTCATTCCCATGTTTGTTTCTGCACAATAATCTAAGTTGCCTACACTCTACAGTAAACAATCTTTGTGAATGATTTTAACTTTCGGAAAAGAAGAATCATATCCATTATCGCAATAAATGATTAAAGGTAAAGGTCACTGTTAATAAAAGAAGTACATTTCAACATTAATCACCAGACTTTGCGGATGGCATGTTCTCGGGTTAGGGACGAATCAGTTAAGTATAATAATACCAAAATTTTGATTTTATCATAAAGCAACTTGTACTGTGGTTAAAACGCTGAGAACATGCTGAAAGAAACTCAGCTGAAAATGCAAAAAAAAAATTAAAAAAAAAAAAAAATACAAATCTACCTATTCTTTGGAAAAGATAAGCTACAGTCATTGTCGCAGGTGAGATAGAAAGCTTTTTATAAATAACTTTGATTACAATATTCATAAAATTACTTTACTTTTTCTTCGTAGCTAGTAATGTTGAAATGCTTAGTATATCTTTCTATTTGACGTGGCTAAGTACTCTCTATAGTTTTCATTGAATTTTAATGTTAGTTTGCGATTATATCCAAAAACATGATCTGAATTAGGCAGACTTGAATCCCATCAGGACTGAATCATTTTAATTTTTATCTTGCTCGGATTTGTTTTATTTTGTTCCGTTTCATTAAGATCTACCCATCATAAAGTCTGCATCCTCATTGTCTATGTCAATTTCCCTCTTTTATTTTTCTGATTTTATTTTGAATACTTTCTAAAACGATTGAGTAATATTGAGAATTATTTTAAAATCATGTGGAAACATATCAATTCATTTATGCAGCATATTGTGCATTTTCATCATAACCTAGCAGAAAATTAATAATAGGCATGAATACATTGACATCGGAATTTCATCCACATTGAATAATTGATTTTTTATTTGTTCACATACTGTTTGAATCAGAAGCCTATATACACACCTAACAATTTATTGCATAATTCATTTTTATCTTTTTTGCCTAATAGTATTTGTCATAATTTTAAACAATTGAGAGCTGTGCAACAGATTATACAGACTTTGTGGAAACATCTTGATTTCTTTCTGCAACATAAGATGCATTTGCATCATAAATTAGTAGATAATGAGTAATAAGCAGGAATTCATAACAAAATACATATCTTTGACGATATATACATGTAAGCAAAACCATAGAGGTTGTCAAATACATTCATACAACTATCAGATATGATACTGGGTCGGTATATACGAATATTGACTTGGGAATGACAGAGGATATGTGAGTTATAAAGGGAAGAGATCTCAATTTAAACCAGAAATGAATGAAATACATCTTTGACTGGATCTGTGAATAATTATATGACTAGGTTTCGACAGTACTTGCTTTTTAGGCAAAACAATGAATGATACAGTCTGAAGCTGGTATTGCATCATACATGGTATGAATTGCATCATGTTATTCCTAGAAGTCAAGGATGATGCAATCATAACTAAGCTTACATCACTCTTCTGAACAAATTGCCCTATAGCAGCTTTAGAAATCATACGGGGTAGTGCTTTCTTATTCTCAGTGTTTGATTTTGCAAAGGGACAAATTTATGTTTAGCCAAAGTGAGCAGAGATGCCTTGTACTTGTGTGAACAATGCAGATAACTTCTGCTATGTTTGTGGTGAAGTGACTTTTGCATCACAAAAACACAGTATAGTCACTATAGTTAAGAAAGCCTATGACATTTATTTTTGTTGCAAAATTGGAGATCAGGACAAGAGATGCCCCCCCCCCCATATTTTGCAAAACTTGTGCAACAAATGTTAGCCAGTGCTTGAACAGAAAAAGGAAATCTATGCCTTTTGCAGTGCCAATGATTTGGAGAGAACCATCATGTCATATCAGCCGTTTTTACTTATGTATGGTGCCTCAAGTTGGGAAATGTGTGTCAAAGAAGAATAGCGTGGACTGTGCATTATCCAGACATTCCATCAGCTGTACACCCAGTAGCCCACGGAGATTGACTGCTGGTTCCCGATGCACCAGAATCATTCCCACCTGAGTCTGACGAGGAAGTGGAAGAGGAAAATTCTAGTCCTGAACGATTAATATCACATAACTCATATTTTATCTCACCCCCCTCCTCTGAACCACACCTCTTAACACAAGGTAAACTGAATGACCTTGTCAGGGATTTGGAACTATCCAAGAGTAAGGCAGAGCTGTTGGGCTCCAGACTACAGCAGTAGAATCTCCTGGCAGGTGATGTTATGGTTTCCATGTTCCGTGACCGTCAAAAGGATATTGTTCCATGCTTCTTCATAGAAGGTGATCTTGTAGCCTACAACAATATCGATGGTGTCATGGCAGCCCTCAGCATCGTTAATGATGCAAATGAGTGGAGACTGTTCTTTGATTCATAGAAGACAAGTCTTAAAGCTGTTTTCTGCATAATGACAATGTTTCGCCATCAATTCCCGTTGATTATGCAGTTCATATGGAGGAAGCCTATGAAAACATGAAACAACTTTTGAGGTGCATAGATTATGACCGACATCAGTAGCAGCTTTGTGTCGATTTGAAAGTTCTTGCTCTCTTACTTGGTCTGCAGAATGAATACACAAATTACAGCTGTTTTCTTTGCGAATGGGATAGTCGTGTGAGACATTCCCACAACATCAAGAGAGATCGGCCACTCCGACAATCATTGGAGCCTGGGAGGAAAAGTGTTCAGCATCCACCACTTGTTGAATCAAGGAAGATTTTATTACCACCGTTGCACATCAAGCTGGGTCTAATGAAAAACTCTGTCAAGGCCATGGACAAAATGCAAGCAGCTTTCAAGTACCTCCATGGAAAATTTCCAAGGTTAAGTGAAGCTACGATAAAGGAAAGTGTCTTTGTTGGTCCTCAGATTCATGAACTTCTTCGAGATGATGCATCTGACCATGCACTGCATGACAAGGAAAAGATGGCACGGAAAGCCTTCCAGTTAGTGGCAACATAAATTTACTCAGAAACAACAAGGCAGAAAACTACAGGGAGTTGGTGGAAAACCTCTGCAAGACATACAAAAGCCTTGGTTGAAACATGTCACTAAAGATTCATTTTTTGCACTCTCATCTATATTTGTTTCCCAAACTGCGGAGCAGTGAGCGACGAGCACGGTGAACGATTTCACCAGGACAATAAAACAATAGAGAAACGCTATCAGGGCAAATGGAACCCATCAATACTTGCAGACTATTGCTGGACAGTGATATTCCATTTAACGAATACAAGAGACAAGCCAACAAGCGCTGAGTAGACACTGAATAAGGACTAATATATGTGCTTATATATACATAATAGTCTTTTTGCCTTTTGTTTCATAATATATTTTAATTATATAACCCTTTTGCTGTTTTCTAAAGTGTTACATAAACAGGACAAGAGAAATATTATCACGTAAAAGCAACCATAAACACAGGAAGTGACCTAGTTGTTTTCTCATATTTGAATTCAGCACACCAAAATCCACAATAAATAGCACATTATATCTTTCAAGCAGACTACTTCTGAAAAATTGTAGACCAGTGTTATTTCTCTATGTGTATTTGTCATGATATGTAAAACTTCACTGCTATGGACCAGTATGTGAAGACTTTGTAGAAAGATTTTGACCCATTTGTGCAAAGTAGCATGCATTTTCATCAAAAATTAGTTGAGAGTGACTGATAAGGAATTCATAGGAAAATACATATCTTCGTAAATACATGCATGGACGCAAACACAAACATCGATACATACTTTCATACATGCAGCCAAATATCACCATATCCTCGTCTATGCTAGCTTGTTTGTTATAAGACATGCAAACAAATATAAAGAACGAAATATAGGCATAAATGCCTAGTTTATTGTTAGGACGGAATTCAATTATATTATTATAAAGGATACAGTTGTGAATTAAAGTTGATGCAAGTAATCTAAACTTCATCAAAACTTGATTGAGAGTGAGTAATAAGGAATTCATAGCAAAATACATATCTTCATAGATAGATACATGGTTGTAAACACAAACATCGATACATACATTCATACATGCATCCGAATACTAGTATATCCTAGTCAATGATAACATAAGACATACAAAATAAATATAGTCAAAGAAATATATCCGTACATACCTTTTTCATTGTTAGGACTGGTTTCAACTATATTATTATACAGGATACACTAATGAATTAAAGTTGATGCAAGTTATGCATTACGACACATTATATCATCATCTTTCTATTGATGCTAATAATGATCACTATTATCATATTATTGATTTTATTGTATTTCTTCTTTCTCATTAATTCTTCACAAAACAGATGCTAAGTATTATGTGAATACAGTTTCAGATCCTTTATATAAGGTCATTTTAGAAACAGAACAAAATAGTAGATCATTTTTTCCTTCCATTGCCCATAATTTGGCATGTGAACAAATCTCTAGGAGAAAATGGAAGAAGGAAACTGTCCAAAATTTGGACAAAGATCTATGGATCTTACTCTACTGTAGGGCACGTCAGTGAAAATCATAGATCTGAGTCAGACAACAAAGTAATTATTCAAGCGTTTGATAGTGATTTTATTCTATTGAATCTTTCCTCTCTGTGTAAGGAAATTGCTCTATTTTCTTAATGTATTGTTATAATACGGCAATATAAACTTTGTAATTTTTATTGAATTTGACATCATTTTGTGATAATGTGCCTTAAATATGATCCTAATAAGTCATTGGAATTTCATCAACATTGAATAATTGCTTTTGTAATACTGCAGATTCCTTTTGAATTTGAAGTTTACTGTATAATTCATTTTCTTATCTTATTTGTCTATGTCTATTTGTCATGATATCCAAAACGTCAGAGCTATACAACAGCATATGAAGACATTGTAGAAATATCTTCAATCATTTCTGCAATGAAACATGCATTTTCATCAAAAATTGCTTGAGGATGACTAAATGGGAATTCATAGCAAAGGCATATCGTTATGCAGATATGCTTGAACGCAAACACAAACGTCGATGGATGCTTCATACAAGCATCAAAATATCAGCATATCCTAGTCTATAGTAATATGTCTGTCATAAGAGATACAAACAAATATAGTCAAAGAAATATATCCATGCATAGCTTGTTCATTGTTAGGATGGTTTTCAGCTATATACAGGATACACTTGTGAAGTAAAGTTGATGCGTGTTATCCATTTACAGAACATTATATCATCATCTTCCTATTGATATTGATAATACTCACTATTATCATATTATTGATTTTCTTGTATTTCTTCTTTCTCATCATATTCTTCTCAAAACAGTTCGTAAGTATTATATGAATACATTTTCAACTTCTTTATACAAAGTAGTCATCGAAACAGAACAAAAGAGTAGAAGATACATTTTTTTGTTCCATTGGCCATAATGTTGCATGTTTACAAATCTCTGTGACATAATGGAAGAAGGAAACTGTCCAAAATTTTTAAGAAAATGAATGGATCTTGTATGGAGATTGCTCTATTTTGTTAATGTTCTGTTATAATACAGGAATACAAACTTGGTAATTTTCATTGAATTTACATGATTTTGTAATCATGTTAAGTAAATATGGTCCTAATAAGGCATTGGAATTTAATCAACATTGAATAATTGCTTTTGTAATACTCCAAATTCCTTTTGAATTTGAAGCTTAGATGTACACGTAAAGATTTACTGTATAATTCATTTTCTTATCTTATTTCTCTATGTCTATATGTCATGATTTCCAAACCTTCAGTGCTATGCAACAGTATATGAAGACGTGGTAGAAATATCTTGACTCATGTGTGGAACATAATATGCATTTTCATCAAAAATTAGTTGAGAATGAGTAATAAGTAGTAACAGCAAAATACACATCTTCATAGATAGATGTATGGATTCAAACACAAACATTGATACGTACTTTCATTCAGGCATCCAATATATCAGCATATCCTAGTCTATGATAAAATGTCTGTTATAAGAGATACAAACAAATATAGTCAAAGAAATATATCCATGCGTAGCTTGTTCGTTGTTAGGACGGGTTTCAGCTATATTATTATACAGGATATGCTTATGAATTAACGATAATGCAAGTTATCCATTCCAACACATTATATCGTGTTCCTATCAATACTAATAATGATCACTATTCTCACATTATTGATTTAATTGTATTTCTTCTTTTTCATCATATCCTTCTGAAAGCAGAGGGTAAGTATTGGATGAATACATTTTCAACTTTTTTTATATAAAGTCATCATAGAAATAGAAGAGAAGATTGGAAGATCATTTGTTTCGTTCCATTGACCATAATTTTGCATGTAAACCAATCTCTGAGACATGTTGGAAGAAGTAAACTGTCCACAAGTTGTAAGCAGGTGAAGGGATTGTATTCTACTGTAGGTAATATCAGTTAACATCATAGAATTTGACATCATTTTGTGATGACGTCCTGTTAATATGATCTTTATAAGGTATTGAAATTTCATCAAGTTTGAATACATTTTGTTGTATTACTTCATATTTTGTTTATTTTGAGGCCTTTTTGGACACATAATGATTTACTCTATAATTCATTTTTTTTTTATCTTATTTGTCTGAGCGTATTTATCATGATTTCCAAACCTTCAATGCAATGCAAGAGTATACGAAGACTTTGTAAAAAGCTCTTGAATCAGTTGTGCAACGTAACATGCATTTTCCTCAAAAATTGCTCTAGGGTGAGCAATAAATAATTCATACCAAGATACATATCTTCATGGAGACATGGATGGACGCAAACACATAAATATCGATACATATTTTCATACATGCATCCAAAATATCACCATATCCTAGTCTATTAAAAAATGTCTGTTATAAGACATAAAAACAAATGTAGTGAAAGAAATATATCCATGCATAGCTTGTTCATTGTTAGGACGGAATTTAATTATATTATTATACAGGATTTACCTATGAATTAAGGTTGATGCAAGTTGTCCACTACAACACATTATATCATCATGTTCCTATCAATACTAATAATGATCACTATTATCATATTATTGATTTTATTGTAATTCTTTTTCATCACATTTCTCAGAAAACAGTGTTAATATTATCTCAATACATTTTCACGTTTATATAAGGTCAACTTAGGAACAGAAGAAAAGAGTAGACAGTCATTTTTTCATTCTATTGGCCATGCTTTCTATGTGAATCAAAGTCTGAGGATGGACGATACTATCCAAATTTTGAAGGGAGATGAAATGATCTTATTCTGCAATAGAAAACATAACCTGAAGTCATTGATTTCTTTCTAACTTCAAAGTACTTACTGAAGTATCTGATAGTAATTTTGTTATGTTGAATCATGTCGCATTGTGTAAAAAGATTACTATCTTTTGTTAAGGTTTTCTTATAGTACAGCAATATAGTGTTGGTAATCTTCATTGAGTTTGACATGATTTTGTGATATGTCCAGTAAATATGATCCTAATAGAGCCTTGGATTTTCATCAACATTGAAGAGTTGTTTCTGTCGTTGTTCAGATTCTCTTTTAAATTCAAGCCTATGTGCACACTTAACGATTTATTGTATAATTCACTTTCTTTTCTTATTTGTCTATGTGTATTTGTCATGATTTCCAAAACTTCAGACTCTGGATAAATATCTTGACTCATTTGTGCAACTAGCATGCATTTTCATCAAAATGTTTTTGAGAATGAGTAGTAACGAATTCATACCTAAATGTGTATTTTCATGGATAGTTGCATGGACGCATATCCTACGTCTGCGCTAAAAGGTTTGTTATAAGACATACCAACAAATATAGTGGATGAAATATAGCCATACATAGCTTGATCATTGTTAGGGCAGAAATCATCTATATTATTATACAAGATACACTTATGAATTAAGGTTGATGCAAGTTAACCATTACAACACATTACATCAACATGTTCCTATAAATACTAATAATGATCAATATCATCATATTATTGATTTTATTGTATGTCTTCTTTTTCATCATATTCTTCACATAACAGTTTGTAAGTGTTTATCAGAAAATGTTCATCTTCTTTCTCTAAAGTCACCATAGCAACAGAACCAAAGAATAGCAGATCATTTTGATTTCCTTCCATTGACCATGCTTTTGCATGTAATACAACCTCTGAAAGATAATGGAAGAATGTAACTGTCAAGAATTAGAAAGAACATGAAAGGATCTTATTCTGCTGTAGAGAAAGTAAACTAAAATCATATTTATAAATTTCTTTCGAGTTCAGTGAGGCATATAAGGTTATTAGTAACATTCAACTTTCTTTGGATTTACCTTGGAGTAAAATCGTTTGGATATTAAAACAGTGTTTATTATGTGGTACTAGCACATAATCACATTAGAACTTGATTTTAAATACTTTAACAGCATTTGTGGATTACTGTGAAATTGATAGTACGTTTTTATATTTGAGAAATCCATATCATATTGTAAGTCATTTTTAATTCTTTTAGTTTGTTTTTATTTTCTATATTTTATGGAAATAAATTTATAATTTGGATTATTCAATGTTTGTTGAGTTTTACTTTTTTGTTCTGTAGTTTAAACCCTTAAGACGTAATACTAAATTGGGGTGCTCATTTGGAGACTTGAATTTCGTTTGAATATTTACGGGATTTTAATTTCAGGATTTGAATTCTATAGAAATATTTTCGGAAGTTTAATATTTCAGAGAACTTAATATTTACTGAGATTGTTTGGATTTCACTCTTTGAAATTTTAGTAGTCTTTGGTAGTTTGATTTCATAGTTGGAAACTTTGAAGTGAAGCCAACAAGCTTTCCTTATTACATCCAAAGTAGAGAATGTTTTGTAGATCCTTCCAAGAAGAAATTAGAGTCCTTAAAATAGGACAAGTTACTTGAGATTACTAAGTAGTTTGATCTTTCTGATGTGAAGGTCTTTTTAGCAAAGCAAGAGATCAGGAATATTTTGATACTTTATTTGGTACAAGAGGGTGTTCTTGATGTGGCTAATTTGGGTTTGATTAAGAAGTTTCCGTCTGGTTCTGACAGGACATTAAAGGAATTGAAGAAATATAACTGGACGGAAGTTGAGTTAAAGAAACGTCAGCTTAAGAAGGAACAAATACAATGACAGATAGAACAAGTAGAAATGCAAGAAAGAAAAGAAGAGAAAAATAAGGAAATACAGAAAGAACAAATAGAAAGGCAACAAAGAGAGAAAGAGAAAGACATGGAACAGCAAGAAAGAATGGAAGAGAAAGATTGGAAAATGCAGAAGGTACAAATAGTAGAATGCAAGAAAGAGAGAAAGGGAAAAGAGAGACGAAAGATAGAGATAGGCAAATGCAAAGAGACCAAATGGGGTTTAGATTAAAGGAATTGGAACTGACAAGTAAGAGGCACTCATCTAAATTCGGGTTCATTTTGTGATTTTGCCAAACATATCAGGCAGGTACTTCTTTTTAAATTTGAAATGGCCAAACGATAATAGGACTTCGTTATTGCAAAGTGTGTTTACTGCTAAAACTAGTGATGTTTAAACTTCACTCTCGTCTGATCAAGCTGGCGATTATGATGTGGTCAAAGAATATGTCCTGAAGATGAGATGGTATCAGAAGCCTATCGTCAAAGCTTTAGCAATTGTAGAAAGCAAACTGCACAGACTCATCTTGAACTTCCCTGGGAAAAGGAATGCTTGTTTAATAGATGGTGTAAAGCCAAGAAGTTTAAGAATGATTATAATAATCATAAATAACTCGCATTAATTGAAGAGTTCATGAATTGTGTCAGTAGTGATGTTAAAATTTACCTTGATGAGAAAGAGGTTGAAACATTAGAGAAGGCAACTACTACAACTGATGATGATGATGATTATTCTTTGATACACAAGGTTCCATTTGTAAATAAACCGTGCTTTCAAGAGATTTTTTGTTAAGAAACCATTTCAGTCTCGTTTAAGTACTTACAAATCTCAAACTGGTATGTTAGTAAAGAGTCAGTTTTCTGATAAGATGGATTAGAAATCATTATCTTTTTACACATGCATTATTGTTAGAGAAAAGTGCATGTTATTTGTGAGTGCTGTATGTTGAAACGTAACCAACAGAATTACAACAGAGCTGTTCAAAATGCTCTTGTTTCTAAGAGGTCCAGGTCAATATCATATGTTGAAAGAGGTAGTTGTTGAGGGTAGCCTACCCCACTCTGATTTTGTTATGGAGAATTACAAACCATTTATGTCAAAGGGTTCAGTATCACTTGTTGGTGATTTAGTTATGGCTACTCCTATTAAGATATTAAGAGACCCGGAAGCTTCTTAGAATATTTTGTTAGTAAGTATTTTACCTTTTCTGAGAAGTCTTCTTGTGAAAGTGTTATAATACGAGGAGTAGAGTGTGGATTTTGTAATGTTCCTCTCCGTTGTGTTAATTTTTCTTAGACTTTTTGGGGCTAGTGACTATAGCTGCTGTGACTTATTTGCCTATTCTGGGAGATCCTTTAGTACTATGTAATGACCTAGCTGGAGATATGTTAGTGGCTAATCCACTTGTAAATGACAAGCCTTGTATGGATCATAGAGTTGACCGATTGAAGTAGAAATCCCTGGTTTATATCCAGCTTGTGCAGTTACTATTGCTATGGCAAAGCATGCATGCTCTTGAGAATGATGTTGTTGCTCAAGATGTTATTCCTTTAGCTGAAACCTTAATGGGTCAGGCTTTTAATGAGGTCACTTTTGCTCCTAGTTTGGATCAATGAGGAAGTACTGATCACAGTGATGCTCTGTTGAATGCAAATACACTTACTTCTAATCAGGGTGATGAAAGACAATCGCAAGTGATCTTACAGGAAAAAGATCCATATATATCCTGTTTGTTTCAGAGGGTTATTAGTGATACTGATGCGACACAAGAAGTAACTTGTTCTTGAAGAATATGGTCCTTATGAGGAAATGGAAGCCACCTGAGGTACTCGCTGGAGATGAGTGTTCAGTAAGCTATCAGATTGTTGTTCCTAGGTCGTATTGACATGAAATTCTTAGTCTAGCCCATGAAACATAGTTGTCTGGTTATTTAGGTGTCATTAAGACTTATCTCAAGATCTTCAACAACTTTAATTGGCTGAAAATTAAATGTGATGTTTCAAAATTTTGTAGATCTTGTCATACATGTCAAATGGTAGTAGAACCCAATCAGAAGATACCTAAGGCTCATCTGCAACCTAATCCTGCATTTGATGAACCATTAGCATAATGGTAGATTGTGTCGGTCCCTTACCTAAGACCAAATACATGTTGATTATTGTGTGTGCATTCACAAACTTTCCAGAAATGATTCCTTGGAAAAATATTAAAACCAAGACCTTAGTAGAAGGAAGTATTGGTAAAGTTTTTCACAGATTTTGGCCTTCATAGAAATACAAGAACTACGGACAAAGGTGTTTATTTATTGTTGTTTGATGTTTAGGAATCATTTGATGATAGTTTTCAGATTATGTATGATGGTCCTTTTAAGGTTAGAAAGAAAACATATGACTTAAATTACATATTCATACTCCTGGAAAAATATGAATAGTTTGTCCCAGTAATATGTTAATAATTTAGGAGTATGTTGACAGAGATAGGTATGTAAATTATTCTGTTAATTTTGTATTACCTGTCCCCAACACACATCATTCGAACAAAGATACGAAATTGGTTAATAGTGACTTTGAAGTGACTAATCTTCGCATTTCTGAAATCTTGGACAATCTGGACTAGAAACTTTTACATATGCTGCCACAAGAGAAGAACAAACTGAAACAGTTACTAAAAGAATACGGACACAAACAAATAAAATATCCCATGACTTTGAAGTATTAAATTGTATGCCTATAAAACAACATCGTGATTGGATGAATCCTCTCAAAAAAGACTATTTCAAATAAGTTCAGAATTTGCTGGAGAATTACTTCATCGATCCAGTTAAAAGAGTTCACCTTGTATTCTAGAGCCAAAACCAGATAAGACGTTCCATATATGTACCGATTACAGAAACGTTAACAGTGTCACTAAGACAGATTTGTTTCCTTCCCGAAATCGGTGACTACATTGACAGGTTTGGAAATGCCAAGTATGTCACCAGGTTTTACCTTCGGAAGGGATCCTGGCAAACTCCAATTACAGAGAGAGCAAAGGATTTTAAGCATTCATGATTACAGATGGACTTTACCAATATAATGTCATACCATTCTGGGTGAAGGATTCTCCAAGTTCTTTCCAACATTTCATGAATATGATAAAATCTGGTATAGGAAATTGTGATGCTTACATCGATGACATCTTCTACAATGACATGGAAAAACCACATGGAAACCAGAAGTTTTTCGAACGAGGCAGTGAAGCAAATTTGACAATCAACTTAAAAGAGTAAAGTGACTTTTGTCATAATGTGTTACAGTTTTTAGGTCAATGTTGTGGAACATGGTAAAATAAAACCTATAGAAGTTAATATTAAGGCTATTTCTGAAATCCCCATGCCTATAAATAAGAAGCAATTAATGGAGTTTTTGGGTATGGCTGGATATTATTGGAAATTTTGCTCTAATATTTCAATGATGCTGAACCTCTGACTGACTTGTTAAGTAAGAAGGCCAAGTTTCGCTGGTCAGACAAATGTCAGGAGGCTTTAGTTAAGTTGAAGGCCATACTCTAAAGTGCACCAGTTCTTTCTGCTCCAGCTTTTACTTAATCATTCAAAATGTCGGTAGATGCAAGTGACGTAGAGGTTGGTGGAGTATTGTTACAGGAAGACTGCAGTGTTATGGATCATCCTTTGTGCTAATTTTTCAAAGGAAATTAAATAGGCACCAGATAATTTATTCCACGCTAGAGAAGGAGTATTTGGCTTTGATGATGGCTTTGCAACACTTTGTGGCATATGTTAGTGCAGTTCCTTCTCCAGTTGTTGTCTTCAGCGATCACAACCCCTTCACTTTCATTAATAAAATGAAGAGCAAGAATTAAAGACTGTTATGATGGCATCTGATGTTACAGTCATCTAATATCAATCTTAGTCATGTCAAGGGAAAGGAAACTGATTGCTGACGCACATTACCATGCATAGAAGTACAGTATTGCATTATTTTGTGTACATGATTTTATCGTTCATATTATTGTGTAATATCAATTACATGTATGTTTGACTTATGTGCCAAAAGAAAGTTTTATGACATAAATATTTATTTTCCTTTTAAGGGGGAAAGTGTTACACTTATTCATATTTTTATAATATAGTTCTTATTTGGGTCATTTGGTTAATAACAATTTTAACTCGAAGATTTTATGACTGGCTTATGTAATATAAGAAGAGTACAAGGTCGAATTGCCAAATTCACATCAACGATTTTTGGTCTAAATAGGCCACGAGCGTTGAATGCAGGTCTGGTCAACATCACATAATCTAAGGAATGCATTTGTATTGTAGAGATATCATGATTGACCAAGCTGGGAATTGGTTAAATGATTAAAAAAATCAAGTATTGACTGTTAAAGTATAGTAATAACCTACATTTTGGGAGTGAAATATAAATGCATGTGTACTGTAAAACATGCAAGCTGCCCAATTCGGTCTTGATTTTTTTAATCAATTTTTTTAAACTAAGTTAACATTATTATATGATTCTATGTTTTGCTTACTTCTTCATATAATTGTTAGCTAGTATAGTCTACATATCAGGGGTTCGTTACAAAGAAAATTAGGAGTATCCGTCAATGAATTGAGGGCTGGGGGATCTAACCTGTAACAAGAGACCCCCAGCCCTCAATTCATTGACGGATACACGTAATTTTCTTTGTAATGAGTTCCTATGACGTGTGAAGTGCAAACACATGCTGACTTCCCATTTCATGCAGTCTATCTATTATGTACTTGTTTCCTAATCAAATTTTGCATTTAGTATATAAGCAGATCTTCAACTTTACTTCTTATTTCATCATAATTTTTGTTTTTGATTTATGATTCTAATCTACATATTGATGATGGCCAACTATATCTTCTTCTCTTTCCGTTATCACGAGCTGACTCAACAAATCAAGAGGACATTTATTGAAGGCAATACTCTAATTTTCTACTTATTATTTTCCATAAGTATGGTTCAATTTCGTTATAGAAAAATATGTAATTTCTCGTCAGATTTTTTAAATTCAGCTATGTACTTTTTTCATTCTTTTTGAGACACTTCCTGGAACGTTTCGAGAGAAATTCAGTTTTAGTCTCCTTCTCAGATGTTTATGTTTCTCTTCTACGTGGAAAACAGATTTGGGGAGGCGATAATTTCCTTCTTTCAGAGTTTTGGTAAATTTATATTAAGCAAATTCTGTGCCATTGGTCGTAGTACTAGTATTCTTCAATCATGTGGTTGTTAAATATTTTATGAGACAAATATAATTCTTACAAGAGGGACACGGAACCCACGCACAGACCAAAAATATTAGCGTACATTCTCCAATTTTGTCATGAACATAATATATTTTGACAACCTTCTGCGAATGCACACCTTACTACCTAAAGCCACTCCACGATGGATAGACATCGGAAAGGAACAGTTTACCAAGAGGAAGAGGAAAAGTTTTTTTTCCTGTAGCACATTTTCCAACTATCCGGTTTTAAATGCTCTCTTTTTGCATACATGATTTCTCTGTAATGCTCATCATATGCCAGCAATATTCATTTGTCTTTATTTTTGTTCGTTTCTTTCCATGCACGAGATTTTGTACCACTTGTCAGACTTAAGCAGGCTCGCTTTTTGATTTTGTTTTGCATAAACGAGATTTTGTGTTGCGCTCATCATATTTCAGTGGTATGGCTTTTTTATATACTTTTATTCCAAACTTTTCATTTCTGTGAAGGGGTTTTATTTGCATTTATGCGGCTAACTTTAGGAAGCAAGGAAATGTCTGTAATATATAAAACGCCCTTACCTTTTAGTATTCAAATATCACGTTTAGGTCGATGCTCCTGGTTAGTCAGGTATAAATACTATAATTTCTAACTTATATGAGCACTGAATACGCTCTCCGTCAGTTGAGATAAATATCTTTCTTCTATTAAAACTATCTACTGTGAAGCCGTACACACGTCTGAAAACATCAGTCTCTTCCCTGTTCAGTCATACGTTATCAATGTCTATTTCAACAGTTTTTACTTTATCACACAAACAAAAAAGCAGTGTTGATTTAATACTACGCCATTCGATATATTAATTATCTTCATAAATTGATATGACCATCTAGCCAGAAGTTGCTTTGATGAAAACACGTGGAGTTAAAGAGCCAGGTTTTTAATGCAAAACTTCTAGCATCCACTGCGCTAGAAGTTCCTCTCTTAGAAATTTTACGACGAGTGACTTAGTTTGGGCCGTGTTTTCATGAAAGTCGTTAATAGCGTACGTATTTTCTTTCTTTTAAGAATTTCTAAAAGATCAAAAAATGGGTCGCAAACTGTTCCAGTGGGCCAAATGTTACGGTTCCTGCAGTACTCGCACACTCGCCTTGTATTTTCTAGAGAGTAGGCATTTCGACTGAATGTCTGCCACACCTCAGCTAAAGGACAATAGGCAGCGTTTACATTTGTCTGTGCTCTCGATTTATGGGAACATTGTTCTGTATAGATTGTACGACAAGTTATTACAATTTCAATCGTATCCAGCATTAGTGGAGTTAAAGTTTAGAAAAGAAAGAAACCAGGAGAGTTGAAAGAAAACCAATTTAGGATAGCCCCTAACGTTCAACCTTGGCTGTTTTGTCTCCTCTCCCCCATCTCCTGTTTACTGTGGCCACGGAGACTGTAATTACGCCACTGACTTACACACAAGTTTACTTAAACAACCCTGGCAAAAGCTACTTGTATAGTGCTCACTGTGAAGAAATCGTAATATAAATATGGAGACTGCATTGCAGCATATCACCGTTGATCAAATCAAATTTCATTTCTGAATGAACACATGTTCATTATCAAAAATGACAACAAAGGAGAAGAGGAGATGCTGGTACATATTAGAAATATATTGTTTTGTAATGATGATGTATATAATTTACTCGAAAATGGCATGTGGACAAATATTCATATAAAATGCAAATAGAAAACAATATTGGACACTATTATTAGAGCTGCAAACTTTATTTGTTTCTTTCCTAAATACAAATAAATTTCCTGTAGGCTTTAAGGTTGTGAGATCCAATGCGAATATTCCGATAAAATCGATAAAGATATCTTCTATTCATGGTTTTGTGGTTACAATTCTGATACTGAATTTTCTAACTTAAATTTCTTACTTCGTGTTTTCTAGCATTACGTTTCCTTGGTTCAATGTCTAAAATATACTTTTACAGTGAAGATATAGTTATCCAAAGCAATGTTTTTCTCATTTGTGTGTCTGCATTCTTCAATTGTATTATTCAACTGGGAAATAACTCCTCACTGCATGCAACCTACATGAAGGTCACTCAGAAACGTTCTATGTTGTCAAGAACGGTCCTTGCTTGTACCACTTTATCTAGCTCAGGGGCATTTTGGCCATCCGGTTCAAATATTCTCACATGGATGCATTCATTCAGCATTGCGTCTTCAGCATTGTTAGCCAAGATCTGAATATGAAATGAAACAGATTTTGCTTTTTATACATAGTTTAATGCATTACAATCACATCTAAAAATTCTTCTGATTTCTACATTTGTGCTGACGGTGCACAGAAGTAACAATTCGAGATATAAATCTCAAAGAATGGAAGAAATACATACCAAATGTAGAAAATTTCTCATGTCTCAAATAGATGGCTCTACTTGAACCACGAGGTTATACGCATTACTTGCAATATATTCGAAATAGCTTTATGATATAGCAGATAGATCTAAATAGATAGCCTAGAGAAAAATCGTCTATACATTAAGTGCACATCATTTATGTATTAAGGCAACGTAACATATATGAACAAATGTCTTAATTTAGTACTTTCTATTTTTGTGTTTCATTTGTTTTTTGGGGTGTTTTATTAATTTAACAACTTTTTTAGTTTTGTCTGATTTCACAAATGATGTTCTGGTATACAATGGCACTAGGCTATACAGACTTATTTCAAAATCAACATGATACAGTGAATAATACTAGACTTTTCTAAAACACCTACAATCAAAGCTGCCTATCTTCATACTAGTAACAACGAATACTGTTTGGGTTTGCGTTCAGTTTGCCAAGGTTCACAAGGTAATTTCCTTAAGAACTTTCGCTGAACGATTTAGAATTTGTTTTCGTACAGTAGATCTTGAAATCAGTACTGAGTAAAAACATTTGTAAGCATTTATTTCATGTGGTTATTCTCATGTACCGTTTAACCGTTGGGAAGTTATTGTACGTAATTATATTCCAGATGATTCGCCAGAATAAATAACACTAGTTCCTACACAATCGCAATAACAAAACAATAGGCATGATATCGTACTACTACCACTACTACTGCTACTACTGCTGCTGCTATTTCTATGTCGGAAAATGCATGTAATGGAAACACTTGATAGTACTCTTGATAATCCCGACTTGAATAAAATTGTTGAAAGCAATAATAATACAATTTCAAAGTGTAGTCAGATAATGCTTTATAATAGAATATTAGCTGAACTATCTCACCTTTACATAGTAGTTACGCCCGCGCACGACTTGACTTCTGTACAGAAGAGGGATAAATGTTGCAAATTCTTTTCTTGTTTCGGTTTGAATTTGTTCTCGCAGCTGTGAAGAAACTGAGAGCATCTTTGTGATAGTGATAAAATGTTCTGCAGCAAAAATAAATCACAACGTATTTAGTTTCACAGCAGCCGAACAACTCTTGTGCATTCCCACAATCTGATACAGAACAGTGTTATATTAATAAAATCTTTCAGTGAGAGCAGAAGTTGTCTCCTTTTAATTTTTTTTTTTACAATCAATGTTTCTTTGAACCAAACACATAACCGTCACCCTATTGCCCATGAAGAAATCTTAGAGATCAAATTGAAAGAAAATGCACTTGAGCCTTTTAGACCGTTCATAGGACATTCATTTCTTAACACCGAGTTACTCTGCGTTCCTAATGAATTTGTACATATGTTTAGAATGTCATCTACTAAGTTTGTTTATATTTTCTAACCATCATGGTTACAGTTGTAAAATAGTTAAAGATACCCAAACCCCTTTGGTTCTATCGAAACCATTGTTGCACATAAACAATCTCGGGGCTTCATGATCGACAATGATAAAGAAATAAAACAAGAATAATTCGAAAAGTGTAATAAGAGCTTTGCGTAAAAATGCTGCACATATCTGCTTAAGACTGGGAAAAATATATAAGTACTAGAATCTTTCTATGAAATTAACTTGTAATATTCGTGAGTCAAACTATATCGTGTTTCTTATAATAGCGAAATGTTCTGGAGAAACATCTACACACTTGAGCATCTAAGATCCTGGTGCAACATCTCGGAATTTTAGAAAAAGTACCATGTTGCAAAGGTGTAGCACATTTCTCTCCATGTTCTTCGTTTCGGTTACTTCTCCAAGCGTTTCTGCCATCGTTACTAGTACACTGAAATCTATACAAATGAAAGCAATTATCATTTTAATGCCTTATGTTCTTTATCTCGTACTGTATCAATACAATTGAAGCCATCTCCGGTGCTTTTGAACTACTTTACATAAATCTCTTACTCTTACCTTTCAATCGTTGCAAAAGTTTTTGTTTTTAAAACAAAATGTTATCAAAGCTTTCTTTGTTGGCCTCTATTAATTGAGAGAATATTAACAAAATACCAGGTTATAAATGGGTAGTTTCAGTGCCAGCAAGGGTATGAAGGGTGGTGGGGTGGCTATGTAGTGAAGCTAATCGTTTAATGTAGAAGTTAATTATCGAGTGAAGAAATAAATTTGCGATCGTTTAAGTGTGGAATTAACAGTGAATTAAAAGTACTTCTTAATCAAAGTAGTTCCATTGATTATTTTATATTTAACTTATTATTATTAATGGCCATAATTATGCTTCAAGATAGTACATAAAATGTTCGCATATTGCAGATATGAATTATTTTAATAGTTTAAAATGAACATGCATAAGCTTCCCTACATCAAAATATATCTTTGTGAAACTAGATTATTCTCTCATTTACTGTCACTACTACTACTACTACTACTACTGCTATTATTACTGTAACTATTTCTACTAATGTGTAAAATCTGTCATCAACAACTTTCATTTGCAGTAGAAGATTAGAAAACTGAATTAACTGAACACACAAATGAGAGGTTTGTCATTCTGTGGTACTGATACGGTCTCTGGTATGTTGAGCATAAAATAATAAGCTTTGTGTTGCCTATGTATTGTCTTTTTTGTTGCTTTCCGTTCCGTTCCATTAGGTTACTAATATTAAGCTATGTTGCGTGACATATACGAGTCCACGAGAATGACAGTAATGGTGCGACTATGCAAGAATTATGGTCATGCCTTTACAACCGTTGCAGAGATTTGCGAGTAACCGTTGTGGTGCGTCACAGCCGTTTTGGAGAGTTAACACCTTTGCATTCGTTGTATTGAATCGCATATCAAATAAATCTCTTGATTAAATCACTTTTTCTCTACATTGAATATTTATTTTCTATGTACACTTTAACTATGATTCTTAATTTGCACCGCTCCGGTGGCTTACTGGTTAGAGCGTCCGCCTCGGATGCGGGAGGTCGCGGGTTCGAAAACAGGCCGAATCATACCAAAGACTTTAAAAAATTGTACTAACAGATGCCTCGCATGGCTTTCAGCATTAAGAGGTTAGTGTTAGGACTGGTCGGTCTGGTGTCAGGATAATGTGAATGGATGGAACATCATGCTACATGTCTGCGGCATGATGCCCCAGTGCTAGACATGACTAAAAACTGTCACACTGCAGACATCGTAGCGATATGACTGAAAAATTGTTAAAGCTACGTTAAAGATCTAAATCACACACACACTTAATTAGCACTTGTAAAATCTTTCAAGTTTAGAGTGACGTTCACATGTAAATACGTGTAGCCTTAATTTTCTATTTAAAATATATAAATTTAAATGAAACTTTTGCAAAACGACATTTGTTTCTAACCCCATATGGTTTGCACTTATTTTAAATTACATCTAACATCTTAGACCTGAATGCACAGAATAAAGCTTGAAGCAAAAGTTTGTACTTGAAAATACTCTCATTTATTAGAAGGAGCTCTACATTTAACACACACATACGCACGTACACGCGACTACTATTACGTTTCTCTTTACTGTAATTTTAAAAGCAATGTCATTGGATACTTTGTGTAGTGACTTTCCTAAATGCATGTCAAATCCCTTATAAACAATATTCTCCAAAATTAAAATCCTGGAGTATTATTTTCTGTCTTCATTTTTCTGTTTTGCTGATATCATCAAGGAGAGAAAGAAGGAAATACATCCTGCTTAATACAGGCGAGGATAGGGTCTCTTATATACTGTATGTAAGTAAGACTGAGTTTCAAAGTTCGTTAATTGACAGACAGACAGACAGTTTAATGCATTGATTTCTAGCGTCATTCAATCTTACACCAAGTTACTTTAAATGCATATTATGGAGTTCACAATTGTTCCTTCTTATGTTATTGTTTCATATTTCACATAGTCCTTAGTGCGTCGTTAAGCGTTGAGATCGTTCTATAAATGATTGACAGATTTTCGATCGTTACTTCACAACTTCTATGTGTTTCGGTTGCTTTGAGATGCGTTACCGGTTACACTAACCGACAAGTAAATGTAAAACTGACGGCGCGAACATTGTTTGCTTTGCCTTTCTAACATTTGTTTTTAATTAAAAAATGTGTTAAAATTTTGTATCATTATGGGAAATTTGTTCTGCAATAAAAAGGTCTTTTCGCACAGTATCTTTAGATATATGAACCAGTTTGTGGTTAGAGGTTCTTAGCGAAACATACTGGAAGAAGAATGCCTTGAAGCTAATTGTTGCAATAGTATATTATACCTTTTATACCAAGAAAAACCAAAAACCTTTCGTTATAGTTCCATCCACATATATTTCATTGAATTCTTCTATCTTCTAATTTTAACTACTCTATGTTTAACTGTAATTTCCTTTAAGTGGCATAATTAAAGGAATTAAAAACGCATCGATCCTATATAAAAAGATAAATTCAAGGTTAATAAAAAAATGTTGTTCATTTTAGTCGAAATATATTCTTAAGATTATAACATCACTTTTTCATTATATTCACAAAATCATGTATTTGAAAGATTTACTGAAAATCTCCAGATGTAAATTTTTTTTTTTTTAAAATTACATTTTACTTTCAAATGCTGACCTTACATGTTTTCGAACAAATAAAATAATTAGGTACAATCTTACCAATTTTTTATATAAAGTTTATTAAATCATGTATCACATCCAAGATGGAAACGCATTGTCATCACTAGGTTCATTTTAATATAATAACAAGTAGTAGGAAGTTGATAGCAAACAGACTTGTTAACTATTTTGATCTGTAAAAGTATTGAGCAAGTAATTGTAATCACAAAAGTAAAACAGATGATTGCAAAACTTACGGGTAGTTAAATATTTGCTCTTAAGACATGCTTCTGATTGACAAGCAAATTCTGACTGTTTGTTATTTTGCCATCAACAGTTAACGATTAAATCATACAGCTGAATCAAATGAAAATCTCATATTGCCAGGTCATGGCGAAATTGAACATAACTATTAGATCCTAGTTTTAAATCAGCTGCACTTCGACTTGACATTGTAATTACAAACATGTAATACATTTGATGTGGTGTTTTTGAAAGCGGCATATATGTAAAGATCGCATTTAGTAGAAGCAACACAAAGGATAGAAACTAGATAACTAAAATTAAAAATATTATTACGTCGTTTTGAACAGCACGAATCAATTAAATTTTATTACCAAATTCTCAAATAAATTAAAATAAACCTCTGCTTACCAATTAAGTCTCGATCTTCCCAACGACTCTCACTGCAAGGATTAGAGCGTGTATTTATACTACTTGCTATTTACACAGGTTTTCAAAAGGTACATTAACTTAAGATCCGGTTCATATTTGTCACAATTATCTAAAGGGTGATATACATGCATGCAAAGTACCAATGAATGACAAGCATTAGAAATACGTACAAAACCATGTCCTTTTATGGCCACATCCTTGATATATTTATGAAATATCAGCTTTGGGCCTTCTCGTTGGTGTCCATAATCAATGGAGAAAACGCTAGGCAAAATATGCTAACAAACGAAATTTCGTGGAGGCGGTGTTTAAAGCACTTTCTGAAGTGAACTAATATAATCATTACTGAGCATACTTGTTTCGATTTTTAATGTAAGACATTAAAGTAGTCTTATCTTGCCACTCGTCGATGTCCGTGCATGCAAAAATGTCGTCCATCTTCAATACAACAAACCCAGTCTGAAGTAATGTTTCCGTACCTGATCTCAAAAGAACCCTTTTTGTTATTTCAATCTTACATTTGTTAATAACTAACATTAACTGTTATTCATCTCCATAATTACGTAAAATGTCAAGGCGTGTTATGTAGTATACAATTAATCCTTGTTTGAAATTTATTCTTGTCTTTCATCACCAAGTCCGTGCGCCGAACGTTCATTTACGTAAAAGCATGCCGCAAAGTATCCTCAAGTTATCCTGAAGCTGCGATGCTACGTTGAGGAGGCTGCAAGTGAGTTCCTTTTTCAGAACCCATGAAGTTCCTCCAGAAATGTATATATGGGTATTTTGCATTTTAACTTGTTTAAATGATTTCGTTCTTTTACAAGATTCTTGGTTGTCAATAATTTGAACTCCCACCCACCTCGAACCTTCCTTAGGAACTATTCTTTGCACCTGTGAATTGTTTTGTTTTTTTTAAATTCCAAACGTTCCTCAAGAGTCACAAGGGTCATATTTGACCGGAAAGACCCTGCAATCGTTCTAATAGTTCCTACGGAACTCACAGTTGCTGTGTCTTCGTTTATATTTCTAAAGTGAGACGAATAATTCAAAGCTTGAATCCACTGAGGGTCGTTTTACAGGGTGGTTATATCTTGTCTGACTGAATAAAGATGACAATGCCTAATTCAGCATGTATTTAATTAAGAACATTTCTCTATATGTTTTATGCCAATCAATGCTTCCGTTGCAAACTGTAATTCATTGCATGACTGTTCGCAGTTCTACAGTTCTAATTACCAATACTACTAACATTTCAAAGCTATAATCCTAATAATCACAGACATCTTACTTAAAACCTGAAGAGGCAGCTATAGAGTACATTTATCACAGAGTTCCACTACAACGGATTTGATCAGCGAACGAAAATTCGCGATTTATGGACAATATGTCAGTATGGGCTTCTTTTGTCCATCGATTAGTTTTTCATAATGAAATGCATTCAGTGGTGTTCCGTATGCAGCTAAGTGAACTATGCTTCAGTTATCACAGATTAATATATAGAGGATCTCAAATGGCTACTGGTTTAACAATGAATTTATGAAACGATTTGAATAATGTCCAGCTTTTGCGGACCCTGGCGAGCAAGAGTTGGACATTATTCAACGAGTTTCATAAATTAAACATTAAATCATTACCCATTTGAATTCCTTTGATCACATAGTTATTATTTTAGTCTAAACTACTTAGATAGAAAGAAGAATGAATAATTAAGTTCATTCTGACAGACGATGCACCTTTCATTTGTCGTGCGTAAATATAGTCCCTAACAAAACTGAACTAGGAGAAGTAGATTATACCTTTTACAACTATAAATCAAAGAACAAGCGTCGATCCGAATAAGCAGAACATTTTACAAAGGCAAAATATTTTTTCAACTGTAAGAAAAAAAAACTTACCTTTAAATACGTTGTTGACATTGTTAAGATGTAGTGAAAGCTTATATTGGTATATTGGGAAATATCAATATCTATCTGGTGAGGTTTTCTGCAGCAGTATATTTTCTTCAGAAAATGCATCACTTGTCAGTTCAGAAACAAAATGCAAAACAAAATGACTTCTCAGAATAATAAAATCCTGGTCGTTTGGAATAGCACATAACAATGATCCTTTTAATTGAGAAATAGTAGCTGAAGCAAGTGTTTAATGTTTAAACAGGAGTAGTTAACGTTGTAACTATTGAAAGCAACACATATGGAAAAATACTGTCGGTATAACTTAATGTCTCATCTCTTGTAGCAAATAAATTATGAATTTTCTGTAGAAAACATTTTTACTGAAACACCGTTATTATGGTTTAAATATTTAACGTCATTTACGGCTCGATATCTGACCCTTCTATGCCCAGTCTTGATTAAATTCATGAGACGTGTTCTGTAAAATGAACATAAATCAACAGTAAAAGACCTTTATCCTACATATAAAATATACTGAGCAAGCAATACCACTTTCAATGGCTGCCATAATAAAACAGGAATTACTTGCTTTCCTATTTTAGGGAATTTTGCTAGCAACAATACTACATGGTTAATTCACAAAGATATGTAGTAACATTACTCTATTTCCAGACACTGATTTTGTGATTACCAAAGCCTGATGTATCAACAATACTACATAAATATTCTGCTATCCCTCAAAGCCATTTAGTAACATTACCCTATTTCCAGGCACTGATTTGTGATCTTCAAAACTTGATGTAGTAACAGTAGCTATCCTACAAACTCATGTAGTAACATTACCCAATGTCCAGGCACTGATTTGTGATGTACAAAACCTCATGTAGTAACAATACTGCATAGCTATCCCACCAAACCCATGTAGTAACATTACCCTACTTCCACGTACTGATATTGGGATCTCCAAAACCTGATGCAGTAAAAATACTACATAGCTATCCCACTATCCCATGAAGTAACATTGCTCTATTTCCAGGCAATGATTTTGTGATCTACAAAATCTGATGTAGCAATACTACATAACTATCCCTCAAACCCATGTACATGTAGTAACATTGCCCTATTTCCAGGCTTTGATTTGTGATCTCCATAATAGGATGTAGTAACAATCCCACACAGTTATGCCCCAAATCCATTTAGTAACATTACCCTATTCCAAGACACTGATTTTGTGATCTATAAAAATTCCTGTATTAACAATACGACATTGTTGATCACCAAACCCATGTACCAGTGGTAACATTGCTCTGTTTCAAGGTAACTGGTGATTTTATAATCTGCGAAACCTGTTATAGTAATAATACTACACTGATCCCCAAACCAATGTAGCAAGAATACACTATTTCCAGGTGACAGTGTAAAACTAATTTTTTAATCACCAAAACTGGATGTAGAAACAATACGACAAAGCTATTCTCCAAACACATGTATTAACATTACCCTATTTCCAGATGACGGTGAATAACTACTTTTCTGATCAACAAAACCTGTTGTAGCAAAAATACTAAAATGCTATTTCCCAAACCCATCTGGTAATATTACCCATTTCCAGATGACAGTGTAAAATTGCTTTTGTGAGCACCAAAACCTCATGTAGTAACATTACTACATTGCTAATAATAAAACCCATGTCATAACAAAACCCTATTCACAGGGAAAAGTGTTACACTGATTTTGTGATCTCCTGTAGTTGAATGCTAAAATGGTAAACACCAAACTCATGTAGTAATATTTCCTTATTTCTTTGTGAAAAGTGTACCACTCATTTTGTAACCTCCAAAACCTGATGTAGTAACAACACTACATTATTAATCACAGAACCCATGTTGTAATATTACTCTGTTTGCAAGGTAACAGTGTAACACTGATTTTATGATCGCCAAACCTGATATAATAGTACATTGACTTAAATCCATGTTTTAGCATGACCCAATAATTTTCCAGGTGAGAGGGGAACACTGATTTTGTCTTCTCAAAAGCCTGATGTAATATTGCTACCAAGATAAAGTTTAATGATATGCATTAGTGATTTTTGTAAATATATTAACATTACTGCATTGTTACACATGCAACTCATGTTGTAGTGATATTACTTGCTGATGATGCTTTCCTACTTTGTTAATATCAAACTTCTTGTAGTAATATTACCCTATTTCTATGGTATAGTTTAGTACCATTGTTTTGATCCTCAAAACATTAGTATGTACTATTACTATGAGTCCGAAGTTTACTTCTATGCCATAATATTACTTCCTAAAGGAGCATTTCTACATTCTTAATTTCAAAATTCTTTTGTAATAATGCTGTGTTTACAAGAAAAATACACAAAATTAGAATTTGTTTTTTTCCCTTTCTAAAATGATACTAAAACAATAAACCCCACCACATCCCTTATCCCACACCTTCAAATCATGCCACAACAAATTATCAAAGCTTAGTATATTATTAACTTATTAAAATGATGTTCTGTTCAAAGATTTTGTATGCTTTGTAATGTCAAGGAATAAATGTATGCTAATTCCAACAACTTCCTTTCCGGTCGAACTTTAGGACCTGTTGGAAAATGTCGTCCGTGACAAAGTTAAATTCATTAAAGATAATCTTGAGAACACGGTTTCAAATGACTGGGGAGTTGCTTCTACGCAGTCACAAAAAGCCAAAATACGACTTATGTTTAAGACAAATCGCAATACTTGATGAAAACGAACGTATGTAACTAATTGATTCTGGGCATAATTATGTAATTTCATTCACCAGTTTGCATTCCAACTCTGTGATCTGACTAGTATTGTTGAAATGTCATACCAAAAATACGTGATATTAATTTTTCAAATAAACTTGGGGAAAAAATACGGCCCTTATTAAAGTGAGTACACAATTCTTGTTTCCCAGAAAAATAACACCCGGATACGGAGAGCTCGAAAGGAATTAGAAAGAGCTATTTGCATGCCGTGTATAAAACGGTTTTCAACAAAAAGCGTAACCTGGGATAATTTGATCACGGCCACAGAGATTGGCAATTGTTCATAAAAAATGTATTATTTAGACTATTCTCTTGTCCCTCAAAAAAGTTAATTATTTATATTTTTGTGAAATTTTCAAATTTGACTGGAGAAACTATGCAAAATGCTACATATTTTCTAGTGAGAGTGGACACTATCAGAAGGCACAAAGAAACGTTCATGTATTTTATCTAGGTGGCTGTTTCTACAGTCACATACCGCCAAAAATGACACATGTTCAAGGCAAAGCAGATTATCTGGCGAAAACAAGAATATGAAACTAAGAGATTCCGGACATAACGATGTAGTTCCATTCACTTGATAGCATTAGAAAGCGGTGATCTGACACATAAGATAACCTAATTATTTTGTTTCTAATATGCCAGACTGGGAGAAAAATATATTCGTGACTACAATGAGTACATGATCTTTGGGTCACCCAAAGAAAACACCCGGATACGGATCATTTTACAGAAATGCAAATTAGTTTCAAGTATTCCGTCTACAGGTAATAAAAGTAGTCAACAGAAAGAGTGAACAGGGCTGCTGAGATAAAAACTATATCAATTGTCATTTGTCTTAAAGACATTTAAGATCTGAGTAATTTACATAACGTGGTCCGATTCTCTTGGTTGACAGTTAGCTGCATCTACAAAATTGCATCAAAATCCCTAAATATCTGATGGGCAAGCGAGTTGGGGTTCTACCTTTTCCCAACCACGGGCACAAATGTCACCAGAGTATGTGGTACATAAAGAGGCATTTAGTCCGTATACATATTTTAATTAAATGCTGGTCCTGTGCCCACTTCAAGCGTGATGAGTTAAAGGGTTCTTCCATTGACTGGACTTACACTTAGGAAGTAGAGTCAAACTCCGTCATTTCTATCCGTGAAGATGTATGTGATCTGCGACATGGTTTAGATATCAAGATAATCAATGCATTTCAAGGTAACGATGAAAATCTATCTCTTGTTTTGAAATAGAATCAGGCAATATACACATACCATAGCGAAGAAAAGGTAAATCCGTACAAGTTAATTCATTAGACTTATTGGTCTTAACGGAATCATCACTACCTTCTTGACGGAAAAGTCTACGTTACATAGAAGACAGTAGACACTGATGAAATATGTCGGCAGCTCCTATGGCGTAAATGACTGAAAGATAAAGTTTTGCAATTACTATGTGACGAGCCCAGTGCGTTGAACTTGATGTGACTCTCACAAGTGTCAGAGTACGACGCTGCTTATATTTGCTTGACTATAAAGTGATTGCTATCAAAAATATGAAATACGTAAATCCTACAAAAGCTCAAAGCTATGAAACAATACCTTGATGGTGCAATATTAGAGAGGGTAGTCATGCTGGACCTCTTCCCTCAATCAAAAAAAGGTGACAGGCGTGTTATGCTAATTACGTGCTAATTCTTACTATGGACATTGACGGTTATGTTGTTAGACTTGACAGCACCATCCAAGATCTTTTGACAAAATATATTGCACCAGATTAACGAGACTGGGATGACTATCATCAAATAGCTATACTTGTATACAAATCATTTTTCCATGAAATCACAGGTCAAACTGCAGTCATCTACTGATTCCATTTTTGAAACCTACCCTTAAGTCGGAACAAGAATGAAACATCTAATCTGTGCTGATTCCAGCTGAAACAAATGTATGCCTCAGGTGAATACAAATACGTTGAAAACGCCTAGCTCCACTATAATACAGGACAACAGAAATATACCAGAAAGTGTGTATATATATATATATATATATATATATATATATATATATATATATATATATATATATATATATATATATATATATATATATATGCCTCCTCCATCACATAATACAAGTGCTCATAAGATTTTATAACAAGATCTCTCAGTTACAATTGATGTAAATTTTGACTTTGTGGGTAATGTGGACAGGGTTAATATGCTGGTTTCTAGGTTCTATCCACACCAATCTACATACAGAGTTTTACCTTCCACCATACACATCTAAGGCACGCCTTTGCCACATCATAGCAATATGTTGTAGTATGTTGCACATCTTTTGGTAATGCAGTGTTGGCGTGGATGATGCGATGGGGGCTACATATGGTATATTTATGTCAGTTCTTCGTTTGCTTTGTTATGTAAATTCTTTCTGTCCGGTTATTTATGATAGCGGTTGGAGCCACACATGGCACATTTGTGTCAGTTATATTGTGTTGTCATGTATTGTTTCCATCCTAATCTTGGAAATCGGCTAACATGTCCCTACTCGAGAACTTTGAAAGCTGAGCGTGATACCTCGTTACCTAGCTGGGATGCATTATATAGAAGTTAGACTGAGTGAAATAATGATCTGTTAGTCTGACTCCTTGGGGCTTGCCAGTGATCTTAGGTATGACAACTGACGTAATTGACAATGTACTCCATTATAGGTCGATTTTTAGCACTGGAGCTTATCAACACCAGCATTTACACACGAAACAGTATCTTCGACTGTGTATGTAGCCAGATCCATGAAAATGGTATACCTCTGTCACGGAATAAGGCAAGAAAATAATTTGGTAATGGCTTAGAACAATTTGGGTAACTGGTTTCTTAGACGCATATAGTGCTTCCTAGGGTAGTTCATATTATTTTTCTTTTTGTGTTGGTGACTGGGCAATACATGCATCTTGCCGTAGATCGCTCGCAAAGGATAACTAGGGAAACCAGTCTAGGGGAACGACGCATAGAGAGCCCGTAAAATCAACTGAGGTAAGTAGGTCTGGTAAGGATACATGTCGTCAGGGTATACAATGTTATGCGTGTAGCGAATGGGGTCATGTACAAGCAATATGTCCTAAAAGGAAGGGTCCTATGTTCAAGGTAGCCGTGGCTATAGAGAACCCAACCGGTCAGCTAGGCCTATTCAGGTCGAATACGGTATCTCATCACTCGGTACGTGTCTTTTTCCTGAAGCACGGGTACCAACAGTGAAAGGTGTCGTTAATGGTCAAGAAGTCACGGTTTTGCGTGACACTGGTTCTACAGATGTGGTTATCAAGCGTAGTCTCCTGAACGATAGCCAAATGCTTGGGTAAGAGTCTCTCTGCATGCTTCTCGATCAGACGATCGATCGGATACCCGTCGCACGAATCAAGATTGAAGCTCCATTCTTGACCGGAACGGTCGATGCCCTCTGCATGGACAACTCGATTTACGACCTGATGATTTACGATCTGATGATTGGCAATGTCGAAGGTCCACGTCTTCCGACCATGGCAGATTTTAGAATACCTTTAGCTCAGGCAGTTAAAAATCGAATGCAAGCCCGGTGAGAGAATAACGAGTTACAGAAATTAAAAGTTCCAGATTCTATCGACAAAATTTCGCGCGACGAATTGAAACGAGAGCAATGGCGTGACGAACCTATGAAATCGATTGTATTGAAAATCGCGTCTGACGCTATTAAACACTGCAAGGGTGAGGCAGCTCAAAGTTTATAAGGAGGAGTGGGATAATCCACAGGGAGTTTATCACACAAGACTGCAGGAAATATTGGCAATTGGTTGTGCCCCTGAAATACAGATCCTGTGTACTGAGGATGGCGCATGAGTCTAGCATGGCGGGCCATCTCGGTAAGGGGAAGACAACTAGTAGAGTGCTGGCTAAATTCTACTGGCCTAGTGTTAACAGTGATGTCACGCGGTTTTATCGGTCTTGTGACGTGTGCCAGAAAACTGTATTTAAAGGGAGGGTTTCACGAGTTCCCTGGGTCAGATGTCTTTAATAGACACACCATTTAAAAGGGTGGCGGTGGATATTGTTTGGCTAATACAACCTGTGACCAATAGGAAAAACAGGTATATCCTTACACTTGTGGATTATACAACCAAGCACCCCAGCCGTAGCGTTACCAAGGTTTAAAATGGAACGGGTGGCCGAAGCGCTGGTTGATATATTTAGCAGGGTAGGTGTGCCTGAAGAAATCGTTACGGATTGTGGAGCCCAATTCACTTCCGACCTCATGAGTGAAATTAGTAGGTAGTTCTCCATGAAAACTGAACACGACCCTGTACCATCCTATGTGTAACGGTCTGGTGGAAAAATTTATTTGTACCCTGAAACAAATGTTACGGCAAATGTGCGCGGAGGGTCCGCCAGAGTAGGACCGTTATTTAAACATTTTGTTTGCATATCGCCAGAAAGTTTGGGATTCTCGCCCTGTGAATTGTTGTACTGGAGAACGATTCGAGGCCCTATGCGAATCCTACGTGAACTTTGGCCAGGCGATGTCACCAACGACGAAGTAAAAACTACTTACCAGTACGTGCTTGACTTGAGCGAAAAGCTTGAAAACACTTGTCAGATGGCACATGAAGAACTTGCAAGATCGAGTCTTAAGTATGCCAGGTACTACAGTCGTAAGACGAGTAATAGAAAATTCGTTGTGGGTGATCGGGTTTTAGTGCTTCTTCCCACTAGCACAAACAAACTATTGGTTCAGTGGAAAGGTCCCTACGAGGTTAAGGAGGTCAAAAGTGAAATGGACATGAATGGTAAGTTGAGCATATTTCATGCTAATATGCTAAAGTTATACGTCGAGAGACTTGAGGACGCGTTAGAAAAGGGAATATTGAACGTAGTCTGTAAAGCAGTTGTTGAAGATGATGCGCTGGGAGCTCCCGAAACAGTAACTCTTCGGAAATATCCCTTGAGAGTTTAAAGGGAAGGGATAGACCAAGTAAAGGTGAGTGCGGAGTTGTCCAAAGACCAGTGTTAGCAGATTAACGAGATCCTGGGAAAATACTCAGATGTTTTCACCGACAGACTAGGATACACAGTATTGGTAGAGCTAACAAATCAAGTGGAGTCTGATCCGATTAGGATTAAAAGTTAACCAGTACCCTTTAATGCACGAGAGACGGTAGATGAAGACGTTAGTAAAATGCTGGACATAGGAGTGATCGAACCGTCTAATTCGCCATACTCGTCTCCCGTCGTCCTAGTCAGGAAGAATGACGGTACTAACCAATTTTGTATTGCCTTCCGTCAATTACATAAAGCCACGGTGCTCGATGCCGAACCGATGCCAGACATGGAGGGTCTGTTTGCGTAATTGTCGAATCAACGATACATTTCAAAATTTGATTTATCAAAAGGATATTGGCAGGTACCCATCGCTGAAGAGTCCCTTCAACTGACGGCATTTGCTACCGAGAAAGGGCTCTACCAATTTAAGGTATGCTATTTAGATTGGTAGGTACCAGTGCCACTTGTTGTCGCTTGATGCGCAGGTTACTAAAAGACTTAGTAAGCGTTGATAACTTTGTGGACGACAGTTTGTATACACGGATACTTGGAACGAACATCTGTCCGTTCTGACTGAACTCTTCAAAAGACTCCGCAAAGCAAACCTCACTGTAAAACCCACTAAATGTAGTATTGGATATAATAATAATAATGAATATTTTGTATAGCGCCTAATCTTTAGAAGCTCTAAGCGTTTTACAACATTTGACAACACTTAAAAAACATATAATGATATGATTACAAAAATAAAAACAAACACCACGAAATTAGAAAACAGAAAACATGTAAATATTTAAGGTAAGGATACATTATTAAGTCTTTAAGTCTGTTCCTGCAGTTGAAATAGGTGAGTTTTAAGAGCACTCTTGAAAGAGATCACTGTGTCTTTGTGTTTAAGTTCAGTGGGCAATTCGTTCCACGTTGCTATGCCCTGGTATGCAAAAGAGCGTTGTCCATATGATTTCATTTTCATAGTGGGAATAATGAGAATACGAGTGTCAGAAGAGGATTGTAAGTATCTTGCTGGTGTGTACACATGGGTGAGGTCAGATAGGTATGTTGGACTGGAGCCCGTCAGTGAAACGTAGCACAGAGAACAAATTTTGTGTTTAATTCTCGATCGTATGGATAGCCAGTGTAGGGTATAGAGCAGGGGGGAGACGTGCTCTGATCGTGATACTCTAAGGATGATCCGAGAAGCTGTGTTTTGAACCTTTCGAAGTTTCTGGAGTAGATATTGAGACGAAACAGACAGAATTGAGTTACAA
>JAECUM010021250.1:0-24320 GCA_016617855.1 Megalonaias nervosa | reverse complement strand
TTCCTCCACCATTAATACTGGCCGCCATGTATAGCCTATCTTGTGCTGAAAAATGGCGTTAAACCCTATAACAACAACAACAACAACAACAACATTCCAGCATATCAGATGAATAATACAGACCTCTCATTTAGCACACCAGTGTATCAGATGAATAATATAGACTTCTCATTTAACATTATAGCATATCAGATGAATAATACAGACCTCTCATTTAACACACCAGCAAATCAGATGAATAATACCGACCTCTCATTTAACACACCAGCGTATCAGATGAATAATACAGACCTCTCATTTAACATACCAGCATATCAGATGAATAATACAGACCTCTCATTTAACACACCAGCAAAACAGATGAATAATACCGACCTCTCATTTAACACACCAGTGTATCAGATGAATATTACAGACTTCTCATTTAACACACCAGCATATCAGATGAATAAAACAGACCTCACATTTAACACACCAGTGTATCAGATGAATAATACAGACCTCTCATTTAACACACCAGCAAATCAGATGAATAATACAGACCTCTCATTTAACACACCAGTGTATCAGATGAATAATACAGACCTCTCATTTAACACACCAGCAAATCAGATGAGTAAAACAGACCTCACATTTAACACACCAGTGTATCAGATGAATAATACAGACCTCTCATTTAGCACACCAGCATATGAAATGAATAATACAGACCTCTCATTTAACACACCAGCAAATCAGATGAGTAAAACAGACCTCACATTTAACACACCAGCGTATCAGATGAATAATACAGACCTCTCATTTAACACACCAGCATATCAGATGAATAATATGGACCTCTCATTTAACACACCAGCATATCAGATGAATAATACGGACCTCTCATTTAACACACCAGCAAATCAGATTGATAATACAGACCTCTCATTTAACATTCCAGCATATGAGATAAATAGATGTGTGGCCTTATATCCACTTGAAATGGCTCTTTAGGCTGATAAAACTGATTGCAGGTATTATTCAATTCAGTAAAAATTCTCTTGAGACTAAATATTATGTTGATAAAAAAAGATGTTCTGAAATTTTACAATTTTGGACATTTACTGCTTAAACATTTCACTTCATCTAATACTTAAATTATGCTTTTTTCCAATTAATGACTGTTTTTATGCAAAACAACAAAATTAATTTTTTATATAAAAATATTTTTGTGGAATGATGCATTGATCATTGTCATTTTTGGGGTAAGAGGATCATTACAACATGGTTGGATCTGACAGCCATCAAATTGTACCATCTTTTTACTAAAGACTTCATTGATTATTTACCAGATATGGTTTGGCATATATATTTTGTTATCCCTGTGGTCAGTTTGCAATCAACTCTGTTTTAATTCCAATTTCCCCGATGTTTTTAGACATAGTTATGAGAATGATTACACTTCAGATATGCAAATTAACCATGTTTTAGTATTATATTTCATATATATATATATATATAAATATATATATATTTCTAATTGCTAATGTATATGTTCGGTATTGTATTTGTTTTTCATCACAGCAGGAAGTCTCAGCATCACTGAATATGAAATAGAAACAAAGAAAAAAACATTAGCTTGATAACACTTTGCATGGTTCGCAGTGTAATGCTTTAAAATAAGCTAAATTATGCTTGAAATCCGTTTGTCGTTGTTTGAAGGTTGCTTTTAGGCATTTTGTTATTTCTCCTTGTTGCTTGCATAAATATACAGGGTTGGCCTATGGAGATCATGATTGGTTCATCCTGATGTGTAGAGAGGTAGCAAGAGAGAGAATAAGAAGAAAAATAAATAAGATATGGAAATGTATCATATATAATGGTATATGTATTCCCTAACTGGAAAAACTTGTTCATTTTATTCCCACTGTCAAATTAATACATTGCATTATCACATTATGAAATATATAATAAAGTATTATCTTTGCAATACATTTTTGATTGGCCAGGATTTATATTTGATGTGGTGTTTTCACCTGAGGAAATCAGATAACTCTGAATGTGCCAGGTTCCAGGCTTGAACCTGGAACCACATAAGTATAAAGAAAATTTGTTTCCATCTTGGAGCAATTTCAGTCTTTGCTTTTTGTTGTTGTTGTTGTAGGGTTTAAAGCCATTTTTCAGCACAAGATAGGCTATACATGGCGGCCATTATTAATGGTGGAGGAAGAACCCAGGAAACCCCGGGAAGAACCACCGACCCACGAGAAGCTACAGGCAGGCTTTCTCACGTACCCACGTTAGCCGAGCCTGAGACTCGAACCCACGCAGACAGAGGTGAGATGGCAGTGATCCGGAACGGTGAGCGCTTGAGACCACTCGGCCACTTGGAGCTCCCTCAGTCTTTGCTTCTCTGTGGCATAATATTCATTCTTTTTAACCAAATATACTTTTGTATTACTAATAATGGTAACTGACTGTATGTTCTTAAAAGAATTAGTAACAAAGTTATGATCCACTGTCCTTTCAGGTCAGTTTTTTTATGTTAGAGGGGACCAGTTAAATTTAGGTACTAAATGATTAGATATTATAGTGGTTATGTCCCTTGGATATTGTTCCACAGATAGTAATTCATGAAACAGTAGTAGAAAATGTTTTTTTTTTATAAGGAAATCACCAAATTCTAATATAAATTCTCTTGTGGAATATAAAGAACACAACATTTAGAATAATATTGTAAAGCTTATTTAGATCATAAAGAAAAATATCTCAGGAGTTATGTTTCCATATTTTGCAAATTAGTACAGCTTCAGCCCTTCAAGCTGTTTGTACTTTCTATCTTTTGTTCTACTACTTGCAGCAGTACTTAACATTAAGTGGTAGTTCATCATTACATTAATTTACTAATAATGCATACTATCATCAAGAATTTTGTATTGGGATTACAACTGGGTAAACAAATTTAATAGATGACTCCAGTGGCCTATGTAGTTAGACCTTTCACCTCAGATGTGGGAGGTTATGGGTTCAAGCCCTGGCCGAGCCAGCTGCCTCGCTAGGTGCTCAGCATTGGAGAGGTTAGTGTTAGGACTAGTTGGCCTGGTGTCAGGATAATGTGCCTGGGTGGGACATGATGCTACATGTCTGGGGCATGATGCCCCAGTGCTAGACATCACTATAAACTGCCACACTGCGGACATTGTAGTGATATGACTGAAAAATTGTTAAAGCTACATTAAAAATGCAAAACTCACACACACACATACACACACACTCTCCATAGGAGTTTAATGAAAACATTACTGAAAATGTGTGCTGGATATGTTAATCATTCTTTTGAACTGTATCTTTATTACACATAACATATTCTTAAATTAGTTTAACAGAAATGCATACATTTTTATTATTTTGGAAATTGATAATGGATTATATTACTGTGGGAACGAAGTGTACATATCTTGTTTGTAGACCTGAAGACATTGCATGGATTTTGTTGACTTATTGTTCTTGCAAATTTCAGTGTCCCTACAAAACATACAGATGATCCCATGGCAGTGAGTGGTCCTATGTACCAGCGGCCCTATGCCAGGATGGGAGTCTATCTGGTGGGAACCCTGACTGGTTATCTACTGTACAAAACTCAGTGTCATCTTCGGATGAATAAGGTGAAGAGAATTGCAGTATTATATTTGGAGTAATACCATATTTATGAGATGACGAGCCCATTTCTCATTTATGTCAAGTCCATGTTAGTTTTAGGTGAGACACAACAGTCAGATTTCTGATGGAGGAAATGTCAACATATTGTTAAAGTTTTATTTAAAGTGTTACCACATGCTAATATTTCCTAAATCCCCTGATATATTCTCATCATACTTGGCATGAACCATTATAAAACTGTGAAAATTAATGTTATAACATGCAGATTTCCCCCTAATGATCTTGAACTTGAGTTCACACTCATACAAAATGTGTATGGTTATGGATAAAGATCATTTGCTTCCTAAACCACTTGGTGAGTTTTCTTCATGCATTTGATGAATCAATATAATGCTAAAATAATATATTCTTTGACAAAATTGCATTGGTTTTGGGGTTCATGTCAGAGTCATAGAAAATTTTGTCTTAAATTTTGGTTCAAGTTTTTTCAGTTGCATATATTTCCTAAAACCCTGGATGAACCATAATGAAGGCTGATTTTTTTTACAAAAGTTTATGCAAAGTAAATGATAACATGATTCGGATTGGCAAGTGAAAGATACATAGAGAAAGAGAGACATGGCAGTATGAGTTGGGTTTTACAGTGTGGAATGATTACAAAAGAGGAATGAATATTAAACATTTATATTTATCTATGATGCACTGGGACACTTCAAGAGATCGTCTCTTCTTTTCTTCTTCAAATACATTACCCATTCATAATACCTTAGGAGAACTACTAATACCTTGCAAATCCAGCCATCCAAGACTAAAACTTTATAGCTAAAATGCTAAAAGTGATCTCCCCACCTAGGTGGCAGTTGGAATGATGTCCCCTTGATACCAGACTTGGCACCAAGTTCCATGAAATTATCAATTATTATTTCCATTCGTGTTGAGTAGCATGCTCTCTGCAGACAGGGTGGACCTCAGAAAATCCATATAAGTAGTTTGGAAGTTTTTATTTTCTTAAAACAAGTTAGAGGAGTTTCATCTTCGAAGGGATGTATACAGTCTATAAATTTCAAACTTTTATGTTCTCTCTATCATTGGCAACAAAGTTTCTAACTTTTCAGTGTTATCACTTTGCGGTCTTCACACACATAGGCGCCTTTGTTACGTACTTGCATGGGTCATGAATGCATTCCCTCACAATGCTATAACGGCATTAATAAGTGCAGGTCTGGTGCATGATATAGAAAACTCATTTAATATTGCTGTATAATTTCAGCTACATCTGGATACATACAAGTAAGTTTTCTATATTGTCTTAGCATCCACTTTATAGTCATATATGTGATACTTGACTGATTTTACATGTTCAGAACATTGTTGGGCCAGGTAACATTGTCTCGTAATGGATTTGTAGTATCTACATCTTAAATATCAATAATGTTGCTTCAGTGCCTTTTTTGTGTGCAGGTTTGTGGGTACCATAGAACACTCATTTTTATTACTGTATAGCTTCAGCCATGGTCAGATTTCTATACATGGTTTACTCATAGCACCAAGCTCATCCATCAGTTGCTATAAATAACTATTCAGTGATTCTGCATGTATAAGCAGTCAAAAATTGGCCTTCCAATGGGTAAGTTAATACTATAATTGATTGTTTAGTGCCCACTTCATATGTATTAATAGCAGTGCTCTAATTCTCTACCTGTACAGGCCATGTGCACTGTTTTACAGGTATTTATCCTAGTGTGTACCTCTGAAATGGACACTCTTTAAGTTCATAAAGCAGAATGTGTGCTGCACTACTTGTATAAATTGTCTACTCTATTTTGTCTTGGATTTAGACCATTGGTGAGACCAGTCTGACAGCCACTCTACATGTGAAGTTTTCTCTGGTTGTCCTCCCTTGAATACACGACAGCCTTGCATAGTATGGACAGAAGTCAATGGGCTGCAATTTTTGGTACTAAGGGGAAGGTGCTGAAGCATAGCTTCAGGGACAAAACATCAGCAGCTGCATGCAAGGGCTTAAAACCATATTGTTTACTAGGGAACCAGATGGTGTGCAACAACAGCCTCAGTTATGATCTCACATTTAAAACAAATGGACCAGCTACATGGATCAATAACCCATACCCCATCCCAACCTCAACAACTAGACAACGTCATGCCAGCCATATAACTCTGATCACAATGGTCCATGACCACAATTGATCACAACATGAGCCACCAGACAAGTGACTCACATAATGCCACTTGGCACTTCCTGCATATGATGCCATGCATGGTACATCGGTACCCAAGAACTCGGTTATACATGGATCAGTCTAACCTGCATAGCGCTGCTTGTCACTTCCTGTGTATGATGTCCAGTCAATACAGGCACTGTCATGGATCAGTCTAACTTGCAGAGTGCTGCTAGGCACTTCTTGCAGATGATGTCCAGTTTATATTGGCACTCATGGATCAATCTAACCTGCATCGTACCTCTAGACACTTCTATCTGTCCATCTTGTTGACTCAGTTTCCAAGAGAGGTATCTTCATTCATCCTCAAGCCTTTGCCACTCAAAGGGAACCTCTACTTAGCAACACCATGGAAGTAACAGGATCTAACTCACAACATGCTGCAAATGTAGTGAACCATTATTCTCGTCATTCTTCACCAACTTCTTCTCAGGTAGCACAAGAGACATCAGCTTCACTACCTTAATCCTAAAAATGATGAAAACTGGTTCTCAGATTCTCTTGTTGTTATTACATCTTACTATGAGCGCACTATACCTTACAGGTTTCGACTGAAGAAGTTTTCTGCGCACTCTCATCAGATTTCTGTCCTTCTCATTCCTCTATGTCGCTTGCTGGGTCTGTAGTTCTAGTATCAGAACAATCTACTTTAATTGCTTCCACAATCTGAAAAAGTTACTGACATTTTGGGGCTGCTTACATTGTCAGTTACAAGTCCTAAGCATTTGCAGGCGTTTTTTACTTGCATATGCCTTCCCTCGAATTGTTGTTGGCATTCTTCAAGCCCCACATACTTGTTTTCCATCTGGATACACATCAGTTGATTTGCAATGTCATGACCATGGGATAAACATTGCATGTTATGTCCATGGCAATCTTTCAGTACGCGGAACACAGCTTATCTTCCCCCACCATGAATCTAACCAGACATATGTGGAGCATGTTTATAGAATGGCCCACTTCATAAACATAGAGGCCCAACATATTATGGCAATTCCTGTAACAGCAGTTATGAACTTACAACAGGTAGAATGAGCTGCAATGATCTCTGAATCTACCTTTCATAAAGAGCATTATAGGTCCAGCTACAAATGAACCTCAATCATCTAATCTCCACTTTTGTGATCAGGTTGATGGAATTTACAACAAGCCACCAAGGATGCATTCTTTCCATTACTCACAGTCTCAACTACAGAGGAGAGATTTACAAGGCAACCAACAAAAGGTTGCAGGGACACCCCTAAAGCACAGGCTACTTGGGAAGCAGTCTTACTAAATTTACAACCATTTTCAAACCACATTTCTTCTGAATTAAGTTGAAACTGGCAAAGGGAAGCCATCATTTTTTGGCATAGTTTCCACAGGACCCTCCCTATCACAATTGACATACCTTCTTTCCTCACTACTTATCACAGATCAATTCCAGCAGGGGTAATGCTCAAATCTTTCATTGCCAAATGGGGAAGATTTACCATGGTGAAATATATAACTGTCAGTCAGTTTCCAGGGGATGTGGTATCACATCCAGGGCACCTCCTAAATCTTTGGCCAGAGTTCCTTCAGCTACAAATGCAACACTCATTCCTAGATTGTCAACCTAAGCACATTCAGTTTACTCTTTTATGCTCTTGGGTTCACAATGAAAAGCAACAACAGGTTCTAAATTCTGTCCATTGAGTAGGCTAAGTAATCAGAGTGGACTTGCAAGAGGTGTAACTTCACATCCCTACTCACATGGCTTCCAGAAATCCTGTGTTTCATCTACAAAAATAACAGGCTACAAAACAGTGGGCTAATTATATTTTGTAGCAAGAGATGATATCACCTGTTATCCTCCTTCTCATTCTCCTTGTCAACAAGGACATCTCTGATCTCATACCATTTCAAGATTTTGGTCGACTATGTCTGGAAATCAATATTCAAGTAAAAAGAGTTTGTTTCCAAGGGAGATCATGCCTCTTCTTGCCTTCAAAAGAGGGCAAGGACAATATATCAACACTGACACTTTTCTCCTGGATAAAGTGGGCTATCTGCTCTGCATGTCAGAAATAATTCCATACCAATGAATTTGCTTCACATCTCAGCTAATGAAGTTATGACAGTTGCCACAAACATTGCACATGAGTGAAACTGTTCTCTTAAGTGTTATTATCTGTGCCATGGGATTGAGATCTGAGTACTCTTCCCCAGTTTTATTTAAGTGATCTCTTATCCTGAAAGGCTCAACTTGATCTGGTGGAACCTTTACCTGGGTTGCAAAAGATTACTTTTCTGGGTTGTTTGATAGCTTCATAAAGACATGACTTCATGACTTTGCTGGATTCAGGAGGGAAAATATTTTCCTTTCAAAGCCACTCCCTGACATATGGAGTCTGTTTTCCAGTCAGGTTACTTAGAGGCTGCTTCGTATACGCTAGGGGACTGAAGATGATCTCTATGGGGTAAAGAGACATATCTCCCTCCACCTCTTACCTGTTCTCATAAGGTATTAAGATTGGGTAACATATTTGAAGAATAAACCAATTTTTTCTAATAAAATGTGTTTCTCCGATAATACTTACCCAATCATAATACACATGACCCTCCCAGTCTCCATGCATTGGCATCCATATAGAGCATGTGCCATCTTCTCCAGTAGTAACGGTCAATTTCACAGGATTAGGTGCCAGTCCTGGTCTTAAGGGAACATCACCCTGTCTAACTGCCACCTAAGTGGGCAGATAACTTTCAGTTCTTTAGCTAACAAGTATCAACCTGGGAGGGCTAGATTTGCGAGGTAGTAGTAGTTCTCTTAAGGTAAAAAAATTGGGTAAGTTTTATTGAAGAAACATATTTTACTAGAAAAGTGGTTACTCTGCTTTTTTATTTTAAACCAATTGTTTTGTTTTTCAGTCTCATAGTGATTAAGAAAACTGTAGATTATCATGTTTGAGTGACATTTGTCCTCTCATCTGTTCACTATCTTGGAGCCTGTGTTATTGACACTCAGGAACTTACCATGTGATTACATCTCAGATAGGATAACTAGATCACCATGACTTACATTCTTTACATTCTTTGACAGTATTTCACTTGCACTCCAGAAAATTGCTATCTGGATGCTTCTGACATAGAGTAATACCATATGAAAAATGCTGGCTACTGTGGCCTAATTTTCAAGAAAGAGTGACTTTCATATGTTCTCCATACCAGTCTTTATATTGTTGATAAAGGTGTTAGCGTTTTAGAGCAAAGACCTGTTTGACACCCTCATCTTTCTGTTTGTTCTTTCTAATGTAGGTGATAGTAACAATTGGCTGGATTGTAGCAATTTCCTCAGCATTGGCAGTAATCTATGGGCCATATCACTACAATCATGATAATGTGGCCATGCCTCTTGGCATCAGCATGCTCTACACTTCTGTCTCTCGCACAGTGTGGGCAGTTTGTCTTGCATGGCTGGTTATAGCATGTGCTTCAGGACATGGAGGTAAGAGAACAGAAATAAAATATGAAAAAGATTTTTGTCTGTATGTATGTATTTATTCACTTTTCATTCGGATATAGTGCATATGTTTGACAGAAATGACCATCACAAATCCATTTGACCTCTTGCTGGAATATTCAAGAGGGCAGAGTCCACTCAGAAAGCATTTATTGAGTGTATTTATATTGGTTGTACAGTCTGTACAAATTGTCACATGCATTTTCTGTATGCACTGTGTATGCATACCTCACCACCTTTCTCAAGTTGAGTTAGCCTGATATCTGATCCACTGCAGTGTCAAATGGACAGATCATTCTTATTGGACTGTATGTATGTATGCATGTATGTATATATCTGTGTATGATTATGTGTTTATGCACAATACATGGATGAATAGATGGATGGCTGTATGCACTATATCCTAATGAAAAGTGAATTTCTTTGAATAAATAAATGATACAACAAATATATAACTTAACTAACTGGCCTTGTTTGTACACTGTACATGTCACTGGGACCATGTGATTATACTCATATAATAGTCTCGCTGTTAAAGATAATCGGTGCTCAATGTTTGATGTGCAATGAGAAAGTTTCAATTGTTCATAGAAAACCTTCCACCTTGTGCATTAAAATATTAAAAGTCTTATTTCTGTGTTGAATACAAGACGTAATCACATTAACTTTAGGAAAATAACTTCCAGTACTTCCTGAATTGATCCCTCACAGGAAGACAAGAATTCATTTTCAATATGTATATATCATACAGACTTTAGAGTGGGGTCCCTGGGGGTCAAGTGGTCTGACTTTACAGATCACTAACATATTACCTATATCTACGTGAATGGGTTCTAGTCTGGTCTTGGCCATTATGGGTATGTGAGTAAGCTTGTCAGTAGTTTCCTGTGGGTTGGTGGTTCCTTCCGGGCTCTACTTCCATCAAATATAATGGCAGCCATAGATAGCATATCATGTGTTGCAAAATGGCATTAAACCCAAGAACCAAACCAGATTTTAAAGGTTGCAGGGAAATAATTCATCTTTGATGCTATATAATTACATCCCCTTCCCACCACTAGTTTCTGCCCATATACCAGATGTTCTTTAACTCAGGCTTTTTTGTGGCACTGTATACAATCTGTTATTTATGCCTTACATAATCCATTTGATTTTACCAGCCTTTCTCAGTCACTCATTTGTAAAGTTGATGGTGTTTTACCATTTTAGTACTGTTACATTATATCGTAACATTATTTTTATTCTTTGCTCCTAACAACACTCAGAAGGGTCATGTTTTGCAAAAGGAGATCAATCTGCTTATCTCCAAGTTGACATTGGAGGCAGTTCACAAACCAAACTCAGCAGGCTTTTACTCTAGGGCATTTCTTGGTGACGAAAATGAATGGAAAGCTTTGACAGGTTATAGACTCAAGTTTGTTAACCATTTCATTGCCACACTGAGGTTCAGGCGGGAGACAGAATGACTTTCCATGAAACTGGAAGAGTATGTGATTAATTTTGACTTGCAAATGCTTACCTTCATATCACCATCCACCTGGCTTCTTACAAGGATCTTCATTTCAGTTAATGTAGGACAGTGCATAAATTCCATGCACCCTCTATTAGCTTCAGTCTTAGCCCATGGGCGTTACAAAGACCTTGGACTGTATCATTATCATTGCCTTCTTCAGGACAGCCTTTTCCACATCAATGGCAGCATACGTGGACAATATTATGCAGAGGCATGATTTGAGATATGAATCCTTTCCTCACTGTCCTTTCTTGATTGGGGTTTCTTGTGAGTAGAGCCAAGTCGGATAATGTCCATTCCCAGCATTTAATTTTTCTCTGTAAGGAAGTTTAACTCATATCAGCCTGGTTCACCTCTCCACCCCACCACCAAGCTTACTGCACAGATTGTTGAACTTTAAAATTGATCTCTGTCAAGATCTTTGTCTCACTGAGAGAGTTCCATTGCATCATCCTGATGGCCCTTTTATTCACTCCCTGCAGATGTCTCTTCAGGCCCAGTCACTTGGATCGTTGGATTGTTATCATGACCAAAATCTGTCACTTCTTCCATATGTGGCATGACAGGGTGCAGATGGCAGTGGCAGTTTTCGTCCCCTTCTGGAGATTATAATCTGTACAGATGCAAGTTCATTAGTCTGGGGTGGTTTGGGGGTGTAGCACATTGTCAAACTTCATGACAGGCAGTATATCCAATAATGCTTCCAATGCCATTGACAGACATGCCTACCATCATGGTTCCTCCGTATTTGTTCCGAAAATCAGTTTAATGATCACTGTATTTCGGAAATACGGAGATCATTTGCACATGCTCGAAAAGGCAGCATGGAAAATTTTAAACTAAAGAAGACCTACATAAAAAATGAAAGTCAATGCACATGCAAGTAATCTCATTTCACTTCAGTGATCTCCATTTTCTAGATTACTTCCTGAACATGCAATGATTTTCAATTCATCAAACTGGAATACCATGGTGTAATGGATTGTGTGTTCCTAAAATTTGTGAAATGTGAAGTAACCCAAATATGGTATTGTAATATTCTGCAAAGTTACAGTTGCTTCAACTTCAGAACTAATTTGATTATTTTTTATGTTCAGATATTATATCATAATCTTAAATAAATCTGATGTGACAAGTAATAATATTCAAACCTTCATTGGAAAGAAGGTGAATAAAGAACACTGAGCTGATGCAATTGATGATATAATTGTCTGGTTCCTTGCTTCTCATACTACCATGCATTGCATTCTGATATATGAAGGGTACCATAGTGGATGGTCAGTAAATCAGACTAATCATAATGGACAGTTGGATTTTATTGGAGGTGATTCCTACTGTTATATAGTGCATAGCATATTTTGATCACTTCAGAAGAGTTCCAAGTGCTTATAAATGACATCCAAATGAAACTTGAGTGATTCAGGTGAGGAAACATCCGATAAGAGATTGAAATATAGTAATGGTCTAAACCAAGAATCTGTTGTAAAAAGAACCCAGACATTCAGGAAAGAGTACAACAAGAAGTGGTTAATCATTAAGGTGGGTGTGAAAGGTGTTATATTTGCTTTCTGTGAAATTTGCTGATCAGAGTTCTCAATAAAATCCGACAGCAACAATGACTTTGTATATTTGTCCTAATAATAATGAGAAGACTGACAATTATGCTATGACAATATCTCTAAATTTAATTGTTATATGATTTGTCCCTGAAAATAAAGGTCTCTCCCTGATTTTTATGTTCTATGTCCCTGAAGCAGTACTTTTAGGGTAGGCATGTCTGCATTGATCCATTCGGTTTTGTCATATGCCAGGCAGGCTCAGTATTCTGTTGAGGAGAGGCAGCTGTAGCACACAGAGTGATCTTTTGATATGGCCATCTTTTTGTGGGTTTTGGCATTATGAAACTTTTTAATTATACACATTGCAAGAAGGGATACTTCAAATTACCCGCTTTTATCATTGAAGGAAAGTGGTGCAGATTAGTGTATAAAGTCAGTGACCTCATTCCAGTGTCCTAACCACTGCTCCTCAGTTGGCCAACTTCCTCTTTTGTTTCTTAGGTGTGATGATGCTTGCCCCTCTCACTAAATATTTTCAAGGCAGTTGGCTGGTATGTGCAGTCAACTTCTTTCCAGTTTTTTTACCTACAAGATTTGCCTTCGCAAAAAGGCAAGCTGAATCTTGCAGGGGCTCTGTCAGGTACCTAGATGGTCACCAGACCTTGATTATTACATTATTATGTTGTTTCAGGCATGGAATTTATAGTTTTCACTGAACTCACCCTGGGAACCTTTTATTATTAAGGCAACACCCTAATTATCAGTGTTACAGGGTGTGATGAGAATATGTATTTAATGGATAAAGAAAATTTATATAATAAATTATGGTTGTTTAATGCCTACTTGTTCACATTATGATGGAAGTCATCCTACCCCTCCCTGTAAATGCAAGCATCCTCTGTGCCTCTATCAAGCTGAAGAACAACCTAGGGAGCATAGCAAATATTCTTCTGGGAGATCTATTTTCATCTTTCTGGGAGGGCTGAATTTGGGAGGTGATTGGAGTTATTTTCATAACATTATTGAGAATGGGTAAGTATTCTTGGAGAAACAATGTCTTGATAATAAATTTCTTTTTATTCAACAATAGTCTACAACAAATTTTAAAAGTTAAATATTTCAGCAATCTGTTATTCTTACAAAACTCAAATCCAACTAAAATACAACAAGGGACAGAAATCTGCTGAAACTATTACATTGTCATCCACATTTTACTCATTTTTATTCTCTCTCTTTCAGGACCTGTGAATCAGATTTTGTCGTGGAAGATCTGGGCACCCCTTGGTAGACTGACCTTTGCAGCTTACTTGGTTCACCCAGTTATGATCTACTTTTTCTACCTCAATTTTAGACTTCCCATACATTTCACAGATCTGACAATGGTAAAGTAGTTTCTTTATTTTAATCTGAACATTTGTAAAACCTTATATGGGTTTTGGGGGGGATTTTTTTATTTTCTGTAAATTGAACTTGTCTTTCCTGTGGTGTCTGTTACATCCATCACAAGTTCTGTTGATTCAGTCATATGTTGTCCTTGTCTCCTTGTTTGCATCATGTACTGCACATATTATTTCTTACCAAATTTTACCATGTATGAAAATTTCAAAACCTTACATGGCATCTGTTTATGTAAATTTGCATTTAATAGTAGTAATACATTACCTACCGCTGTTGTATTGCTTACCTTTCAGGGACATAAAGTCTCAAATCCAAGCTGTATGATCAGACATGTCCATACCTGATTCCTTCTTCTTATTAGTATGAAAGCTTCTAGAACTGAAAACAGAACCTGGTCCCAGTCTGATGCGTGCCACATCATGTTTACGATCCTATTTTCTTATTCCTGTAGTATGTGATCAGACTAATAGTATTCCGCTAGTGGAAATTGCCTCTGATGTTGGATTCTCAACAGAATATTTTGGACAGTCAACTATTATATTTTGTTTGTGGAATTTTATTTCCCATTGTCATTAAGATAAGATAAGAATGTTTTTATTTCAGACTACATAGTCCATACATCTAAATTAAAATATAGACATAAAGTAAAAGCATTGTAAACATAAAAGATCATATATATCTTATGTACAAGTATACAAACACATCTATAACAATGGACTATGCCCTGAATTGTTAAGAATGAAATTAATTAGCACATTACATCTGTTAATTACTACATCTGAGTGTTATTTTCACATTTATTTTTTATTTCAAAGGCTTTTCAGAACAAAGGATAGCACCATGCTAGGTATGCTAGATAAGGTGGTGCTGAGTAAATTATGTACCACTGTGTAGTGCCAGTGCTAGGGTAAATTCCTACCTAATTTTAGTTCACGATTTGTCTCTTTGTATAATTATTTGTTTTTCTGTGCATAATGTCATAAGGTGTGGGCATTTAATGAAAACCCCGTGTGTCATACACTTCTCATGCTTAGGTTGCATACTTATGGACAGTTAACTGTTTTGTTGTTTGTAGACTCTTGAGGTGTAAGCAGTATGTATGATACATTGTTGCATTAGAATATTTTTATGAATTAATTCTTCTGCAGTACATTTCTAAATTAGATTACTGTCATATTTTTCATTTCATAGAGTATTTGATTCAGCAGTATATATTTTTCATTTGAGAGTGAACGATGTACAGTGTGGGGAAGTGTAGGTATTTTATGCCCAGTGGGATAATCACTAAACCTGTTTAGCATAATGTGTATACTTGGACAGTTGTCCATTTGATACTGTGTTTGTACTAAGTTTGGGACCTTGTAGAGAGTTGGCATACTGTACACAAGGAAGAAAAAACACTTCTTCCTTATTTGCCCAATTCCATTGGGGTAGTTAATCTTAATCACCTTGTCCCCAGGATGTATGGGATCTTACCCTTGTTAGGTAAGTATTACCTTTTTGGGGTATGTATATTGTTAGTCCTGCAGGACTCAAATTAGACTCAATCCCAGAAGAGTATGGGATGATCAGCTCCACGATTCCAGGAGGGTATGGGATCTTTCTCTCTGTTAAGAGAAGCAATGCCCTTGCTGGGTGGGAAGGAGTCCTGCAGGACTCCGAATAAAGCCCCAGGATCCATGTTGATTGCTCTAATGCAGTCAATGCCTGGATCCCAGGTAGGAAAAACACTGGAATACGCACAAACTTGGCTAGGCATGAGCAGCATCCTCTCAAAGTCAATGGTTTAGTGAAAGCAGAGGGATAGCAATTATCTTGCAGTTTGTTTTGATGTAAGCTCTGCCATGAGATTATCATCGCCTAACCAGTTGCTGGTCACTTGAGTTCCATTATAGGTTTAGGGACATGGATTGAGTAGATACCCATATCTCTCCACTACTGATTATTCCCAAATGGGATGAGGGGTTGATCTGTACTCATCCAACTAGGGTCCTTATATATGGAATGTGGGAAGGGAATCCTCCTTCCCCATTATGGTGCCATTGATGCTCATACCTTTTTCCCAGAGCAGAATGGATACTGCAGGATTTGGGCCTGCTTTGTCTGCTCAAGCAGAGCTAACTGGATGGAAAGAGTGGGGTGCCTGCCTTTTCTTTCTAGAGGATGAGAAGCATTTTCTCCTCCTAAATTATCTGTTAGTAAGGGTGGTCTCATCACTCCCAATGAGGAGTTGGGAAGATTCTGTCCAGTTTGGAGTGACTCTTATGGGCCGTTTCATGCCCTGACATTCTGCTCCACCATATTCCTTGATGGCCAAAGCTAACAATATGAGCCCTTGTGCAGAACAATATTCATAAACAGATAAGGAACATATTGACCTCAGAAAAAATTAACAGAATAATGCTTATATAACTAGAGGAGATATCTTTTGAGGATTTTAATTTCAGTGAAGGTTTAAAAGAATGGAGCAGGCAGAAAGAGTGATGGATATTTGAGTGATAGGGAAATATTGATCTGTGACCATTTCCTCCTTGCCCCATTTCATCCTACTTCATTTTTGATAAGGGGGAGCTCACCCCTTTTGGTAAGATCCTGGCAGCATCTCTGCTTGTTTCATCAGACATCACATAGATGCAGAAGAGTTTTAACTGGAGTTAAAAGCCTCTATTGTTCACAGATTATATGCAAGTTATTCCCTTCTCATCTCACCCAGCAGATCTGATTGCAGTGCTGTAGATTCATGAGTCATCATCAGAAACAATTTGTTGTTATTTATGTTCACGTGGTTTCTATTAATTCTTTATATGAAAAAATATACACTTTATAGCTGAAATTTACTTGATATACCTAAAAATCACGCTGACAAGACATATTAGCTACTCTTTCTTTTGCACATGTCCGTAGTGAAAATTAGCTGGCATTGGACTGGTGGGCAAGCTGCAATTATGTAAACAGTTTTCAAGATCTTTGCTTGACCATGTCAAGAATCTACAACAGTCTCCATCATCGGAGGTTGAGATGTTTTTCAGAGGCATCATCCCCTCCGTGGCTTCTCAACATACAAGTGATCAACAACAATGGTCCCTTGCAGTTGCACTTGGTCCATTGCAACTTGTAAAGAAGCACATTCACCCTGATTGCCCCTTGGGGCTTTTGAGTAAGTTTTCATACAGATGCTGCCTTAGTAGTCTCCAGAGAAACCTCAGTTTGGCTGGACAGGCATAGGGAGAAATTTCTTGGACTCTTTCCCTTTCTTAACGAGGGTTGAGGTCCTTCTCTAAGGTCTTGTACTATCCCTTGCTGTGCCTTCATGATTGCAATATCTCTGAGGGAGCTTGACTAACCCTATCTTCAGGTGCTTAGTCAAGCATCATGAATGATGTGTGGGGCCTTTCTACCTAACAGGAGGGTTCTTGCTCTTGTTCCGGGAACACCCTCCACTATTTTATGGACCCTGTCTTCTTTCACCAGTGTAAACTAGTACACTTAATAAGAAGAGGTACATACTTTTCTGCAGAATGGTGCAGTAGAGAGGGCAATAAATGACCAGGCTCTGGGTTTTTCCTGATCTTTATTTGTCAATGAAAGATGAAAAGTTTTGCTCATAAATGACCTTTCTGCCTTAAACAATTTTCTTTGGGAAGATCACTTTTATCAGGGTGATGGGGCTAGTTGCAGTCCAACTGAGGTCCCTAGGCATTCCCATCCATTATTATTTCAGTGACTGGTCTGTGCACAGAATCCTCAGAGATTCCCTTCTGAAGGGTTTGTCCCTTTGTTGATCCATAGTGACCCATCTCATACAGATTCTGAACCTAAAGAAATCAGATCATATCACTTCATGGCATTTCATTTATGTGAGGATGAATGTCCTCTCAAACCTTGTGAGAATCTGTATTCCCCAGGACAAGATAGGGCAGATCCTGTCTTTCATAACAGCTCTTCTAGACAAGAAATCATTGTTGGCCTCCTGTCTTTATCTTTCCCACCAGGGAGGCCTTACTGGTGCCCTATCTAGTTCCCACTTTTAACAATCTGAAGACTGCACAAGGTTCCTCTCTCTACAAAGATCCCACTTTGATCTGATTTTCATTACCATCAAAGTTGCTGGCTCAGTAGGGACAGGTTTTTGACAGCACTGCTGATCCACATACCCCGATCCTGACTTATTTTGCTCTACACTGATGCATCATGATTGTGGCTGGGGTGCTCACCATAGCCAGGGAGGCATAGTTCTTCAAAACATAGTCACAGGAAAAAGTTTTCTTTCATATAAAGAACTAGGATACATGGGCAGTGCTTCTAGCCCTCAAGGGGTATGTCAGCTTTATAAGAGTTACCGCAGTTGTTTGTCTTATCAGACAACGCATCAGTATTAGCATATCTTGGGTCAAGGGAGTAATCATGCCTTTTTGTTTTGTGTGGATATTTGTAACTGCCTTAATTGGCAACTTAAGAGCTCATGCTCAAGGTCCACCATATTTCTAGCAAAGGGAATATCTTGGCTGACAGTCTGTGTGGTTCTTATGGAATGTTTTCTGCACCAGAGGGTAGTAGATTCACTTTCCCAGCTGTGGAGAGGACCTGTGGTGGCTTTGTTTGCAATGAGACTGATCAAAGAACTTCTCTTTTACATCTACCCAGTCCAGGATAATATGACCTGGGCAGTGGATGTCTTCAGTGTGAGTGTGTTTGTTTATTCACTTATGGCTTCCCACCTTTCAAAATGGCACAAATGCTCCTTTTAGTCAGGATCTCCACTATTTGGCTTTTTCTGGTACATCCCCGGTTGCCTCTGCGGTCATGATTCAGTGATCTTCCGCACCTGTTGACACAGAGCTCAGGAAGTTACCACAGAATAGGGACCTGCTATCACAAAACAGGAAATCGGTTCTTTTTAACATCTGCCAGATCATCCATCTTCAAGTGTGGCTGTACTTTTGCGAAATTATCTGCCTTGACCAGTTTTTGAGCAAGGTGCATTACCCTGGGTTATGAAGCAAAATGGGGTATCTTCTGTGAATGATGCTGTAGGAAGTACATTGATCCTAGTTGTCTTCTGTAAGTCCATTATCAAACTTTCTTTGCTTTCTTTCAAGTGGAGAGAATATTTTCATTGCCTACTACTAAGAGATATAGGCAGCCTTTATAAAAACATTCATCTTCTCTGGATGTCCCACTTTTGCCTTGGATCCCCATCTTTGTGATCTCATTATGTATTTTGAGTTCAGAGACCAGTTTTGTGTATTCCTTGCGCTTGTCAAAACCCCCTTAAAAAATATTGAGTGAAACTTCCTTCACAATCACACCCTTAATCAGTTTTCTTGCTTCCTTTAGCCTTGGTAAGGGGGAGCAAACTTCCTGCATTATCAGTAAATGAGTGCTGTTTACAGTTAAGTGGTTATTTTGACTTGCTTTCACTTCTTTGCCAACCCAGGTTTCTGGCCAAGAGAATCAGCTACCTTTGATAGGTCTAATTTCTATCCAGATCCAAGTCTCAGTCATATCTTTTGCTGGGGTTGATAAAGATGGGCTCCTCTGCCCAGATAGGGCTGTAAGGTAGACTCTAACTGAAAGGGTCTTTTCGTTTTTTGAGTATTAAAGCCTATGAAGTTATAGCTATTGCTTTTTATTGTGCCTGTCTGAATCTTCATTCTGTGATGATGTGATAAAAACCACTTTCGAGAGGGCTCGTTTCTACCTTCTCATACTTCCTTCACCAGAGCAAAGGGATTTTTTCATTGGGCCCAATTGCAATGACGTATCATGTAGCTCAAAATTGTACTAGCTGATGATAGTGAATACTCCTAGCTTAAGCGTAAGAGTAGCAGTTTATAAAACCAGTTTTCTGAGGCCATGATCCTCCCACCTAACTGACAAAGTCTGCAAAGCAGAAGTGATAAGTAATGTACTACTGATATTAATATGTATTTTTTAGAAGGGTTAAAAATTAATTTTAATAATACAATACTTACCTACCACTATTGTAAAGATTCTTAACCCCACCATGCTGTGGTGCTCTGTCCTCAGGATGAAAACAAAGGGCATAGCAAACAGAATGTGGGCTGTGATGCAGGTTTTATTCTTAGTTCTAGAATGTTTCATATTAATAGGGGGAAGGAATCATATATGATCATGCATAATCGTGTAGCATGGATGTGGTACTTTGCAACATGCAATGTAAGAAATGAAATAATGGTAGGTAAGTATTAAATTATTAAAATTAGCTTATTCCACCCACCCACCCCAAAGTACATTTTTATCATGCCTTTGGACAATGTCAGAAAAGTTTATACACATCAATCACAATGTCTCTCCCCATTTTCTCATCAATCCATCTGATGAACATCAAATAAATTTTGTGGAATGAAGTTAAATTTTCAAATGGCCACATAATCTTACAATCTGATAATTCATACAAGTTAAATGGGTAACTTGGAAGATTATAAGGGATTCATGGGTCAGAAGTCAAGATTGTTGGTGTTATTGGGAAAGTAACATTTGTTATTTTGAGGTTATATATATTTAAATTAGTTTGACATTCTTTGTCAGATTTTATAACATGAAATGTGGGAAAGTAATTTAAATTGGTTGTCTCAGTTGCATCTGCAGACCTGCCTTCACTTACAGTTTGACTGTAAGCCTTACAGAAATGATCCTTAAATTATAGACTTTTTGAAGGAATAGCAAAAAAAAATAGGAAAATATGATCACTGCTATCTGATTTGGATATTGGCTTGTCCAGATTTGGTCCACATCCTGTTCATATTTGATACAGTGGAGCTAGTCAGGTAATCAGACTGACATGACAGGTATACCTCAGCAATCATTTTCATGCAAAATATACCTCCATGATCAATGCTTTTTCTTTTTTGTTACAGCATATCTAGAAGTATCAAATAAATGAAAATGTATTTACGCTGAAAAGAATAATCAGCCTCTTTAAAAATTGAACATTTATCAAGAAGTGTTTAGATCCTTGTATAAATTGCTTGGAAATAAAGCAGAAAGGCAACAGTTTCATTTTTTGGACATGATGTCATATTCATCTGAGTAGTTTTCACAGTGGCAAGAAGCCATTGATCTCCTTTAGGTTTGGAACTGCAGTTTCAGATAGTGAGCTGAATGCCATTAAGTTCTAAGTTTACTTCGCTAACATTTTACTTGAGGATAATATTACCTCCTGAACTTTTTAAATGCATGCTTTCCATGTTGACTATTGCAGTATGTACTTTTATTATACAAAACTGAAAATTGGTATAACTTGTGGAGAAACATTGGCTATCTTGGTGTAATGGTCTTGTTAGAGTTGGCAGGTCTGTGTCAACTGTTAGAAGTAAGATTATATAGCAAGTAACTGTTTTTGAAAAATTGTGAAAAAATATTATTGACATTGCTATTTGTTTGGTTTAAAATTTGTGACCAAGGTTAACCTATTTCCTAGTTTGAATACAGCAGATGGTGTGAAATTGATACTTTTTGTCAAGCGTGAAGTATTTTTAACTGACAAAATCAGTATATAATTGTTACTATTCAGATATATTGTGTACATATCAAAGTATGGTTTGTGGGTGAGATGTCACATTCTAGGGAACACTTATTTTAATGGTAAAATTTTGTTGAACACCCCAATATTTGATTTTTTCAACTTTATTGCCTTATTCTGGATTAGACTTGCAAGATGAGAACATATCAGCTAAATATTTTAAAGTTAAATGTGCATCCTAAGATAAATTATTGATGTCACTTTGTTTTTATTTCTTTTCTGACAGATCTACTATTACATGGCCAACCTCATGGCTGCCTATACTGTGGCGTTTGTGGTATCCATGATGGTTGAAGCACCAATGCTGCAACTTGAAAAGTTAATTCTGGGCCGATGAGATCTGGATCAAGTGGAGTTTACAGATGTCATGTCCTGTATATCATTCAGATTAAAATATATTTCAGGCATGGACTAATACTATAACTCACCAGATGCAAGCCATTACATGATCACATTTACAATAAAAAATTTTATTGAAGCTTTTGGATCTGAAGTTCTCACACCACTGATCTGATTTGGGATATTTATAATTCATTCAGTTGTTATGAGTATCCTAGTTTATGATGTAACATTTTTAACAGTTTACATGAATGGTAATTGTAGAAACATTGAATTTATTTGAAGCAGTATTGTAATTAATGTGCAGAGCCACCTACCTAGGGCAAAACTAATTAATTTGAAAATAAAGGCAGGTTTGTTTAGAAATTATATGCTTTACCAACTTAAATGTTACGTAGCTTGTAGTGAGTACAATTACAATATATTTCAGGAGGATTATATAATTTTTTGCATTTGATTATTATTTTGACCACCATATTCTCTTTTTAAAGAATTTATTTATTTTTATTATATTTTTTATTTTATATGCATTGTTACAAACAATGAAATAGCTAATTGTACAGGTGCAATGAAAACAGAATGCAGACTGAATGCAGAAAGAATGCAAAATCAAAGGATAATGAATGTAAATTTAATTCAGAATAACCTCAAATGAAATTAAATAGAGAATAAACTGAAAGAAAAGGATGAATATATTTTGAAGAAAATTGAGAGCAGACATGCACAGTGAAGAATGAAGAATGATAAATAAAAACTGAACAGAATATGCAGATTTGAAAATCAAGTAAATTTCCATATTTTTAAGAAAAAAACCTTGCACATGATAAAGCAGGATCAAATTCTTACAGTAAGTAAAAAGTGCTTCAGCATTTACAACTCATGACATTCTTCTTGACAAGGTAGACACCAAAAAGCCAGTCACCTTTGATGTGATGATATCATTTGCAGTAACTGTATCTCCTTGGATGAAATAAAATGAGAAAAATGTTGTAAAATATTCTTGATATTTACGATGATTTCAGTCCAGTATTAATTTATTGTAAATTCATTGCTATCATTTGGATTTTATGTGTTTATTATTTCAATGCAACAATATACAAAAGTTAAGTTCTTTCAGTTTAACATTCTTGAAAATGGAAAACTTAACTTCAGTAAATGCATTTCAGTTTTACTTCAGATGACAGAAATTAAATGGAATTGATGGATGAAAGCAATAAATTTAAAATCTGAATGCATTTCTGAGACCATACAAACTACAAGGTGATAGAGAAATAATTATGATTAACAGTATAATGTAAATGGAAACACAAACAAAATGCAGATTAAATGCAGACAAAATGTTGATTTGGTCAAATTAACCATTTCACTGTTTGTACTTTCAGGGCTTTCTTTTTTAATATTTATTTTCCTCAAATATTAATCCCTTTGAAGAAATATAGATGCTAAATTTCTGGGATACCATTCAACATGAATCTAATGGAAAAGGTTCACAATTTAGTTTTAAGCAGATCTAATTTTCCTGTATTTGGTACACTTGAAGCATAGATTTAAATATTTTCCACTCTGGTGCATTTGGAACATAGATACTGAGGAATAATCCATTTGTACAGGTTTTTGTAGGCTTCACTTGAAGAAGAAATTTGATCAGGTATGTCCGTCATTATTGAACATGAAGTTTTTGTCTTATCAGTAACTTCAGTCTTCTCAAAAACTGCTGAAAAGAACTGGACCAAATCTGTCAGACAGTATGCTGGCAAGAAGTTTTTTTAAATTCTATACAGATGATGCCAATCAACCATCAAATATGGCCACCATTACTAAAAATAAAAAAACCCCTTTAAACAACTACTCCCAAAATTAAAACAAATAATATACACTTTGTATGGTGTCTAGTTGGTCCTAATAGAGAAGAATGCAGATCTGACCTACATAATTGCTGCCATAACAGTGATCTTGAAACTAATCTCTGCTCCTTCATTGCAGAAAGATTAATCATGATGTCAAGTTGGTACTAAAGTGGTGCTGATCTAATGCCAAATATGCCCTCTGCAGCAGCCATCTTGAAGATCTTAATATCACTGCTCATCCTAAACAGAAAGTTGTATTAGCATGGAAATTTCAACATATCAATTTGTGTCCGATAGGTTCTAAATGAAAATGATGTTGATCTGACACCCAGTATGGCCGCCCATCATGAAAATCTTATCACTGCTCCTCCTGAATGGATGGTCATAATAAGACGGACTTTTCACCAAAAGATTTCCACCTCCTGAATGGATGGTCATATTAACATGGACTTTTCACCAAAAGATTTCCACCTCCTGAATGGATGGTCATATTAACATGGACTTTTCACAAAAAGATTTCCACCTCTTGAATGGATGGTCATATTAACATGAACTATTCACCAAAAAATTTCTTTCAATATCAGGTTTTTCCTAAATGAAATTTTGCTGATCTTACTTCCAGTATGGCTGTTATGACAGTCATTTTAAAAAACGTATCATGTCAGAATATCTGAGTTGGTATAAGAACTCATTAGTTATAAAGGAGAAATTGACTTAACTAGAATTAGCAGAAATTTTTTTCAGCCAGTTGTTTT